>CM073774.1:10560894-10607676 GCA_037158775.1 Hetaerina titia
TGTGTTTGTGCGTCGCCGGAGAGCATCCATTTCAAAAGAAAAATAGAAATATATATATAAATATATAGAAATTTATATATATATTTCACACTTCCTTGTTACATCAAAGAAATCATCCATATTTTTATAACTTTTGGACAGAACAATAGAACACAGAATAAAACAGATAACACATAAAAGAACACTCACATTGTAGATTATTTGAGCTTTCAGCCTACTCCGAGGCCTTCTTCAGGTCAGACATGATATTTATAAATAAATTAATAAATATATATATATATATATAATATATATATATATATATATATATATATATTTAAAATAGGTCACATATTATATATATATATATATATATATATATATATATATATATATATATATATATATATATATATATATATATATATATATTATATATATGCTATGTACGGCGCGGAAACGTGGTCACTGAAGCAGGAGGATGGACATAGATTGGAGGCTTTTGAAATGTGGGTGTGGAGAAGAATGGAGAAGGTGAAATGGACCGATAAGAAAACAAATGAGGAAGTACTGGAGATGGTGGGTGAGGAGAGGGGTTTGTTGAGAGAAATCCTGTGGAGGCAGGAAAAATGGATGAAAGGCATATTGAGCGGTAGTGGAATGTTGAAGAAGGTAATAGAGGGGAGAATGTTGGGCAAGCGAGGAAAGGGCAGGAACAGGATAGGGATGTTGGACGGGATGAAGGGAGGAAGGAAGTACACAGAGATAAAGAGGGACCTGATGTAGATTAGGTTGCTGGATTGGGTTTTGTTTGGAGATAGAAAATGTTTATTTGATAGTTGTGTCCATCCCAAAACCTACCTTAACCGGTGATTACCTAATAATAATAATATATATGTGTGTATAAAAAACCATAAACACAGTATTCAACCCGGATGTCAGTTTGGTAGGTGATGTGATGGTAGAGTTCACCCAGTACTTTGCCCGAAGGCATGTGAAATTCAAACATCTGGGTAGGGGGGCAAGTTCCTTTCCCTGTGCCGGTTATGGTTTCCTAGGAACATCTGGTACCTGAAAAATCAAATAGCTTGGGTGGAGCTGCAGGTGCCCAGAGTGACTTGCCCAGGAATGAAACCCTCCGGTCAGTAGTCCAACCCTCTACCCCTACTCCCTGGACTACCGCGACCCATATATGTATATAAGATATACCTGTGCATAAGATAAGTGCGGATAAGGTGCACTGTGATTTTTCAGGGTAAGGTTTTTCAGAAATATTTGGATTAGACAGAAAATGATCACAATATTTTAATACTAGTACTTAATATGAAGAAAATGGAATTATTTCATTGAAAACTTTTCAGCTATGTCAACGTTATTCATCCCAGAATCCTAGAAATTCATAATCACTGCTGCTAAATCATTTCCATAGGTACTTTATTTCCCTCATACACAACTCATTTCCATTTAGTACATTATTAATTCCACAGTTCTAACAAGACATTATGATAATTTCACTTTAAACTTTCTGCCAGGACCTCTACAACAAATCACCAATACTAGAAATTGATGGCCGTTTCATTTTTCCCTTTGGTATGATTGCTATCTATAAGTTAGTGCCTTATAACCTTCCTTTGGAATTCAAGAGGCTGTTTTTGTGGTGTTGTATTACTGGTACACTGACTGTGCACTGAACATTTCTCTCCATGAATCACTGGCACCAGACAACCAGGAAAAATCAGTAATAAACATGCCTAATGCTAATTTTCTCAATTCAATTGAAATCATTTATGTTGAAACTTTAATCCTATCCTTACTGTGATTTATTATCCAGTTTTAAAATCTTACTCTTGGTCAGTAGTCCAATGCTCTACAATTACATATTATATTAATTTATTTAATTTGAGGAACAAATAATTAAATAAGAAAGCTCATTTCTTCATACCCAAAGGTTTTAACATTTCATTTGTTTGAATGGATGATTTGCATCAGTGTGATGACTTCAATTATAGATTTTCTGTCGTTGTATTTTATAATTGGTTTGCACTTAAGGATGTTGGTTTTACTTTGCCTAATGAAAAAGTAAAATAAAATGCAAAAGTATTCTAATGAAGAATTACTATCTATTGTTTTAAAAATTGTGTATGAGCTAATGATTGTCAGTTATTTAGAGGTGTGTTTTCCTGGAGTCAATCCTAGCAGGAAAACAATACAGAGGGCAACACAGAAAAACACGCTTGATTATAGTACAACTGATACACCAGTATAGAGGGTCGTCATGATAGATATTTAAATTTTTATATCATGTACAGGACTGTATCAGTGTACACAGTTCATCATCATCAGTATTTCAATCCTGGGATTGGTTTACTGAAGCCCTCCATTCTGCTCCATTCAATGCCATTTCCCTCAATCCCTGATACCTTCTCTGCTTTATGTCCTTCTTAATTTGTCCTATGTGTACATGTCTCTTGGTTTTCCTTGTGGAATCTTTCCTTCTATTTTTCCTTCTATTATATTCCCAATCAATCCATTGTGCCTGTGTCCAATCCATCTATTTTTTTCTTTGCCTTAAGAGTTCTCCATATGATCCTATCCTCTTCTACTCTTCTATATACTTCCTCGTTCCTTACTTTGTCTGTCCATTTAACATTCATCATTCTCCTCCAGCACCATGTTTCAAAGGCTTCTATTCTTCGCTGGTCCACTTTTCCAATGTTCCAAGTCTCGGAACCATAGAGCACCATGCTCCACACGAAAGTCTTGACGAATTGTTTCCTTGTTTCCAGCCTTAGGTTCTTTGAACACATTAATTGCCTCTTCTTCATGAATGCGTTCTAAGCTTGGGCTATTCTTCGCTTGATGTCGGTCGAACTTCTTCCATCCCATGCTACTATACTGCTGCCCAGGTAGATGAAGGATTCCACTTGTTCTAGTTTCACCCCAATAATTGTAATATCTGCATTCAGCTTCTCTCTTTCACACACAAGGATATTAGTTTTCTTCTCGTTGATGTTCATATTATATTCCCCCAGTGCTTGGTCCATAGCACTTTAAGTTGCTTGAAGGTCCTCTTGCATTTCCGCCAATACTGCAATGTCATCTGCAAGCCGGAGCATGTGGATATATTCTTCATAAACCTTGACTCCCTTGATATCCAATCCTTGTGTTTCTTTTATTGTCCCTTAGGGAATACATTGAATATTGCTGGCAAGAGGTTGTCTTACTCCTTTGTTTATTTTGGCTTCTATTTTTCTTCCGTTTTTCGTTTGCATTCTTGTAACCTGATTCTTGTAGAGGTTATGGATAATTCTTCTGTTGCTGTAGTCCAATCCAAGCGATTCTAGTATTTTGAACATCTTGTTCCATTCAACATCGTCGAAGGCCTTCTCCAAGTCCGTGAATGCCATGTATAATGGCTTATTTACATCCCATTTTTTTGTCTAGAACTCTCACGTTGAGATTTGATTCTCTTGCTCCTCAGTTTTTCCTGAAACCGAATTGGATTTCCGAGAGGTTTTCTTCTATTGTTCCTTCTATCCTTCGGCTAATTATCCAAGTAAGAATTTTTGATGCTTGAGCCACCAAGCTCAATGTTCTGTGTTCTTCCCATTTATGTGTTTTCGGTTTCTTTGGTATTGCAATCATTATACTTTTCTAAAAGTCTTCTGGTACCTTTCTTTGTCTGGCATCTTTGATTATTCCATGGAGGGCATCGTTTGCTTTGACCCCAAGTGACTTTATTATTTCTCCGTTTATTTTGTCAACTCCTGGTGCTTTGTTGTTTCTCAGGTCTGCCCCGATTCTCTCGAATTCACTTCTTAATATTGTCGGACCCCGATTGTCTTTATTATCATGCTTTCATCTTTAATTAAGCCATCTTCTAGTGGTTTGGGAGCTTGATAGTGCACTTCAATGTACATGTATTCTTTCCATCTATTCCTAATGTTGTCATTATCTATTAGTATTTTTCCATCAACGGCTCGGATGTTTTGCGATTTTGCTTTTCTTCTTCCAAATTGCCTCTTCACTAGTTTATAAGCGATCTTGCTATTTCCCTTTTTCATCTTGTCATTAATTTCCTTGCAGCGTATCTCTCAAAACAAGGTCACAGTACTTGGGAGCATTATAGCAGGAATAATTGGCTAAAGAAAGATGACATAAAAAATTTACTTCTGCTCATTATTCATTTTATAGTTCAAACCCGAGGTGAATGTATTTTGTTACAATTTTTGCCATATATTATGAAGGCTGTGGAGATAATTTTTTACATCCATTCCAGATGGCACACAGTGGAATTTAAGATCCCTACCGATCTTTGTATTTTTTAAAGAATGGTGATATAGTAGCATGAATAAATGCTTGTTTACATATTTTAAACTGTGTCGTATTGCAAATATATGCTTAGAAATATTTTTTAGCTTGAAACTTAGATCACATACATGTCAAATGCCATTTTTTTCAGTTTCTGTCATTTATTTTTAATTCCTGATCCCTAAAAATCAAGAAACACAGAAAAGCTATTTCCTCCAAACACTTGGCAAAAGTAATTTCAGATTTATTTTGGACATCCCAATGACACTAAAGAATTCATGTGTCATAGCCATCTATCAAAGACATCTCAGTGATATTTTTAGAGCAGAATGAGACCTCTTAGCTCTTGCTGCTATTTGGAGAGATAGTCCTCATTGGGGAAAGGAAATAATTCAAATTTATTATTAAAAATAACCTCTACATATTATTCTCCTCTCAGATGATAACCTTGTTCACTGAGTGTCGGTACTGGAGTACCTTGTCATCCATATACCTCATTTGCCCATGGAATACATGCATTTATTCCCATGCCGATAAGCATGCAAAAGTGAATGGTATAGAATTATTTTCACGCATCCATATTCAATCAAATCATCTGTTTAGAGACCTACTTCTTATTATCTTCTTAACCTATTTATTCTGTTTTCATTATCTTCATCATTTTTCTATCTTATCTTTTCATTCAAGAAACAGTCATCTTCATTCTTCATCCATCTACCAAGAATCCTAGTCATCAGTTCATTGATTGATGCAATTCTTAATATGTAAATGCAATCATCCCACCTGACAGTTGGATGATTGCATTTACAGTGAAGGTTAATGTGAATTCCAAGAGAATGGGATGGCTGTTAGCAGCTTTTAAATTTCTCAAACTATTTTGCTTAAGCTTTAAAACTTCTCTATACCAAATTGCAAAACCTCTGTCATAGGGACCCGGGTCAAGTTTCCATGAGCGGCTATAATGAAAAGATGGGAGTTTATTCAGTTGATGGACTACATCTCTACATTTAGATCAGGGACAACATAATTAGTCATTAATGCTGTCAATTGATTTGATATATTCTCCTCCACATCTCCCTCCTGTCTGTTTATTTATTTATGCACTCATGTCACTTCCATTTCATGTCTTCCATTAGCTACTTGTTTCGTGCTCTGTGCATGAGGTCTTCAGTGCTCTGAATAACAGTTTTATTTTAAGATTTCAATCATTGTTTTTGGCAAACTATTGTATTTATACATGTAGGTGATGAATTTATGTAGTGTTTCTGGTAAATATCTCCTTATCTTCTTCATAGAACAACTTTTGTTATTATAAGATATTTATAAACCCTTTTCAAATACTAGCCTTTGGTTTCATTTGGTATTATCAAATGCTTTCTCCAGAATCAAGATTTCCTTATAAGATTGATATTCCTACTTCATCATCTTTTCTATCAGATGCATGATGGCTTTAAAGCTTTCTTTTACTGTCATCATAAATCCAATGCCTATTCACTTCTTAAAGGAAGTAGGCATTATGAATTTCATTTTGTCGGATGGTACTCCACCCATTTAGTTATGCCAAAGATGAGTTTTTATAGTTTGCGATTAAGGTATTTCTTCATTTCAAGGTTTCACATAACAATGAAGATTACTCATGAATAATAAATTTGATTCAAATATATTTGTTTATGAACAGGCTTTTCATTTGAGCACTGAAAAATTATTCTTTGAGTCATCTCTTTGTTAACTTTGTGCTCCTCTTCAATTAGTATTTCTTTGCCTAGTTTACACATAAAGCGGTCCTGCACATGTCACGCATCAATTGTATTTTAATTTTTTCTTATTTCACATTTATTTTGTCTCATCGAGTTATTTGTCACTCTTTGAAATGCTACAAATAATCCCATGCAAGAGCATTAAGATCTTTCACTATGTTACAAATTCTATCCATCAGCTTCTCCTCCTTTTATTCTTGTTTTCTGGTTTATTTCCTTTTCCTCTTTTTCCCCTTTTGCATTAATCAGATTTCAGTAAATTCACCTCTCTTCAGATTATTCCTGAATATATGGCTTCTCCTCAATGACCTTCTCTCTACATAAGTATTTACATTACATAAATCCTTAGGAGCCTTTTAACTTCCCATTATTCATCATCTCGTTTCAAATTCTCCATTTCAAAAGTTTATCACAAGGTCAACCTCAAACAAGTTTCTCTTTATCTTTCTCCTGACTCTACGTACATTGTCTTTATAATTTTGTGGAAAATGAGTTTTAACTTCCTCATTACATATTCATGACTAGTGCGAGTATTTTTACTTGAGTAGTATCTGAGCTATTTTATTTAATTCCTGAATATCTTGAATGTAGTGAAACTGATATCATCTTCTGTAATAATGATTTTCCTATGCATAAATTTTTACATTAACAAGTTATTTATTTAATACTTTTCAGATTTGCTACAATCAGCAAAAAAAAACCTTCAATAGATTTAAGATCCAACAGGATGTATTTGCTGTGCTGAATAATTTATAGTACATTAATGCCAACCTCTCTCTTCCTCACTTTTAGTTAAGGCTAGAGCTAATATGATAACATACCCTGATTAGTAGATGTGGAGATATCTTACTCATAATGGTTATAAATTCCTACTGGAGTATGGGCATTCACAGAGTGCTTTGATAACAATTATGATTAATGACTGTGTCGGGAACAAATATCGTTTTATTTAATCCATTTTTGTAGCGGGTTCAGTTAGTATGAGAATCACATGTGCATTAGTTCAAGGAAAAATGGACTCTAAGAGAAGGTGCAGTAAATCCTAGCTATCATGTCAACCAATCAAATAAGTTATTCATTGTTTCATGAAAATCAACCAAAATGCAAAATAGTTTAAATATTTGAGGCAATCAGTTTGTAAATATTGCCTGTTTGTGCATTTAATATATTAGGGGTAATTTTCTTATGGAGCAGGGAGAGTGTGGTATTTGGCGTGAAACCTCACCGGTATCTTCAGTCTACTTTGAAATAACTTTTCATTAAATAGAATATAACATTTCATAGGAACAGTAATGATTCATGTGTGTAATAAAATATTTTATCAAATGATCAGTCATAAAAATTGACACAAATTAAATTCAAGTGGAAAGTCTCCTTGGACAGGGTTGATTACGAGAGAGATTTTATTTACAGGGACCTTCAAATGATAAAGAAGATATTCATCATTGTAAAATGTGTGAATTCTAGTTATAAGCATTGATCAATCAAAAGGGTATGAGGAAATATATATGTGAATAAAATACATCCGTGAAATTTCATACAAAAAAATATATGTAAAATTTCATTGTAACTTTTTTAATATATTATCAAGGAGCATATAAATGACAATGAATAAGTGACTGCTGCTTATCAAAGGAACATTTAAAATGATAATAACTTGCTCCATAATCATGTGACCGTTGAAAACATATCCTCAGAATAACATGTAACTTCAAAGATAATTTTACCCCTGTACTTGTTTTTCTTCCCAATTTATGGTATGTACATGTTTAGTGACCATTTTAGTCAACAACTCTTTAGTAACTTTTGAAAATGGTTGATATCCTAAATGAAAACTGTATGTTTAATAAGCTCCTGGCATACTAATGCCTAAGAATGAATAAATTAAAAATGTAATGAGACTAATAAGGAAAAAACAGTTGAAATAAAAAATCCAAGTGCACAACAAGGAAAGATTTTGAATGTAATTACCTAGTTTTGTGGGAACATGGAATGAAAAGATATTTTATATTTTTTGCAGCAAGATTAATTAAAATAAATGTAATTTGTGATATATAAAGTCCCATGTTTCTATCTCCCTATTTTATTACATGTTGAGTGGAGGGAATCCGGTGCCATTTAATAAATAAAATATGTAAGCATATATGTACATGTATACAGTGTGTGTGAATTAAAATATATGAAAAATGATGTACAGTATGTAAAGGTTATGTACCTACCTACTTGTTCAACAATGATGTCACACCAGCTATTTGATGTACTGTTTCTAATGCCTGTAAAACCCTCTATGCACCAGGGATGGAACCTTCAAGCTATGTTGTCCACTCAAGTGAATATTCTATTAGGAATTGGTCACAGTTCGGTGTTTTACTCAAACATGTAAGAATAAATATGTATATTCATCTATAATCTCTATGAAATTCAGTGTGTAAAAACTATGTTAAAGAAAGTCAACCGAACAAGAATGTGAGCTTCTTCCAAACCAAGGGATTAGAACTTACGGGTAAAATGATCTCTTTTTTGAATTGGCACAGTTTTTTATATAAGTCTGTGAATTAACTATGCTCTTTAACAAATAATACATATATATATGGAAGTTTGATTATGTATCTATCTTATTTGAGTAAAGTGCCAGTGCTTTCTAGTGTCAAAATAAAGAGATTACCATCCACATATGTACAATGAGCTCAATAAAGAAGCACTTGGCTGATTGAACTTGGGAAAAAACAACACGCTTCTAATGTACAACTCAATGTAGTGGGCAGACATACTGTGAGTCACCATTCTCACAAGTTGTATATCTGTGTTAACCATGCTTTATTGATGAAACACACTAACTGTAAGTTGTGTATTAAAAACTAAGTTCTGAACCCATTGTGATTGACTGCATCACCTCAAAAATACAATCCATTTCATTTTACATGGTTATCATTTCAGGAACTTAAAAGGAAATTAGCTGATGCTTAAGTTAGATTTGCATTTGTTGAAGTTTTGCAGTCTTTCAGTATTAGAAGTAGTAGTTGAGCTTTGTGACTGCATTGATGGAAAAGGTCATTTTTCATCACTTGCAACCTAATTAAGGAAAAAATTAATTCCTAAAGTGCTACTAATATACTTTCAAAAATTGAAAACGAATTATAAATGTGGACACCTTTCTTCACCATAGCCACACATGTATGGGCTCTTTCTTTCAAAAACTATATTATTCTACTTAGATGATCAGGGTCATCACCAAGAATGTATTCTAGTTATCTCCAAATGTCTAGCCATCACTGCTGCCAATCATTCTTCATCAGAAGGTATCTCAGATTTAGTGCAGTGCAGATCACAGAAGAGAGGAACTTTCTTTTCTTTGAAAAAGCATGAGAGGGCCAGAGCGCTGTGCTAAATTCTTCAGCATTCAATTAGGACTACAGCCCTGTAGTTGCTCCTATGGAAGAGGGCTGTAGAATTTCATGGTATAAAACACAATACTATGGGTTTTATTATGTACTTTATTTCCTAGTTAGGTCTCCAGTAGATTCCTTAAACTCTCCAGACCGATATTTTTCCAAAGAACTTCAAATCTTTCATATGTATCAAAATAAAAAATTGGTTATTGCATTCTTGGCAGGGTCAAAGCCTCTGTTTGCCATGGGGATAGTTAATATTCCTACAGAAATACTTGATGGTTTAGAAAAACTTTAAAGGAAGAATTTTTATGGAGTATTTCATATGAGGAAGGCATTGGTCAGAAGATTTCATCAGATGGATTATGTTAGTTTCCATTCTAATAAGAGTAAGGCTGCTGTTATCCTGTTCTATGGAACAATAAGTTTGCAGCTAAATTGATACAAGAGGATGGAGAGCAGGGCAAATGATTACTTAGGGAATTATCAGTTTGGGTTCAGGAATTGGAGATGCATGCATGATGTCATAGCAGTGATGAGGTCACTAATAGAGGGACACAAAATACAATCAGGATATATATTTGTATTAGGGGTTTGTTTGCTTGATAGATTTTGAGAAGACATTTAGTAAATTGAATTGGATAGACTTAAGTGCTATTAGGAATAGATTGGAGTGATATGGAACTATCTGCAACCGGTACATGTCTCATGCTGCCCAGTCACGAGTGATGGATGAAAAGTTGGGATGGGCAGTATAAAAGGAAGGTGAAGACAAGATGTTTCATCACAAAAACATCTATTTGTGAGCATTTCAGAACCACAAAATTTTTTCTATCTGGAATTCAGGACGATAATATTTGGAACACATTAAGAATGAAACAGTTCTCCCTACTGTATAGGCAATGAACATATATCCATGAATAGAGAGCCATTGTACATAAATGAATGTTTGGCTAAAAATATTTGGCCTACTTAAGCAGAGAATCTTTTCCCAAACAGCTGATATTTTGGTGGACCATGAAATGGAGGAAACAAAATGCTGCTACGACAGTCTTTTTGGCATGTACTCTAATAAATTTTACTTGCCATAGCCTAACTGATTCTCTATCCTCTAGCTTCTCATGGTTTCAGTTTGCCTTAAACTTCAGAGGGCCCTAATTGCTTAAGAACTGGGCTATTTAATTTGGATGATGTCCGAGGTACATCACCTTTTGCAACAAATATTATGCCATTCTTTGATACAGTAATTTAGTTCTTTTGAAGTAGGGTGAATAAATTGTACACAGTATTCTCTTGGCAGTCATTCCAGTTGGCTCAGGCAAAGAGCCATTTCTGTGGGCTGGATCATACTCTTACAGTAGTGTCTACAGAGAATACTATAAGTGAGAGGCTGTCACTTGCACTGGTAACAGAAAGCATTGCCCAGACAGGCACTTTCATTACCCTGTGGGCAGCAAATCTAGGTGAGCAACTTGAATCAATAGATGAGAGGTTACCAGTAGCAGAAGATAGGAGTGCATTTTCATGTACATTCTAAAGTATTAATTCGAATTTCCCAAGGAAAGATCCAGTCTCTTTTCCCAGGTACTGGTTTTAGTATAGTTGCCCCATAGTGTATTGTGATCATTAAAATCTCCCATTAACAGAAAGGATGATAGGAATGGTTCATAATTGTCCTCTATATCATCTCATTAACAGGCTTTCATGATGACAAAATAGTTATGCATGGTCCACAATTATGGACATTACTGTGTTCAAAGCAATATTTTTTGTCTCCACAGGTTTTAGCAAAAGATGGATCAGAATATATGAGATGAGTGACTTTTTATCCTTTTTCCACTAAAGAAGTTTTTTCACCAATTTAATTTCTTGGATGACACACTCTTCTTTGAAAACAGGGCATGAAATATAAGGTCTGTCCCAAAAATAAGTAGAACACCTGTAAATTCGGGGGAAAAATTTAATGCAGAGCTAAGTACAAATTACTGAAATTCTTCAAAATGGCACCCTTGTGTATCGACAAACCGAAGCCAGCGCTTCTGCCAGTCGTGGTACGCTTCCTGGAAGGCCTCAAGGAAAGGAAACCTCGTTCTCAGTCACCTCGTGTGTATCACGGGCTGCAGAGCAGCATCCAACAGATCACATGAGATTGTCTGCCACACGAGCAGCCTTCCGTTCTCTTCCGACAGCACCTTGGGGACCATCTTGGCACACACCTTTCTCGAGTGGCTAAATCTTCCTTAAGAATACGATGCACTGTGGTTTTTGGGATATTGCACTCTTCTGCTAACATTCGGATGCCCAGACGTCCATTTGGAATGGCGCATGTCTCGCACCCTATGCACAGTTTCGTCGCACTGTGTCATTGACGGGCGTTCCTCGTCGTCTCAACCTCCTCTCTCTCCTCTTGGGACTTCTTTTTCCAGCAGAAAGCCATTTCTTGGAACACGGAATCATCTCCCGAAACCGATTTTCCGAGTTAAACACAAAATTTTATCGCATATCGTTGCTCCATGCAACGTGGCATCGCGAATTTGTGGCGTAACCCTATACAGGGGTCCAGTCAAATAGCGACCCGCACACTGTAACGGCCCGCTGACAACTGACACGGGACGCGTTGCTTTCCAAGACCGTCCACCACCTTTACCGGAACAAATGTCCCCACTCCAGCCGTCCACGTCAGCGGGAACAAATCCCTCTACTTATTTCTGGGGCAGACTATACTGGATGTTTAAGTTGACCACTGACACATCTTGCTACTTCTGTACATTCGACTTAATGTTTTCCCAAGAAGCAGTACCCACAGAGTTCTTCGCCCTAGCATGACAGAGAAGTGCGTAACATTCTATGGTATTTCTAGCAAACAATTTGTCGAGTTGCAAGTGGTATGAAGGTTCTTTCAAGGACATCGTCATATGCTGCATGGACACATTGAGAAAGCTTGATGCGCACAAATGTTAACATAATTGTGATGTTGCCCATTAAAATGCTTGTTCTTTTTATCGTATTTCAAAGAGAATCTTATGGTCTAATGGCGTCATGGTCTTTTCTTCTCTCCATAATCTCGTCCTTCTGCTATATGTCTCCCTCATTTTACGTGAACACACTTTTTCATTGGATGAATATACTTTTTTTCGCCAGCATTAATAAAAATTCGCTAGCTATTTGAGAATTTTTAGTGAAGAGTTTTCCCTTTTCCTTCCTCTCCCTTATTCCTTACCCGTCCCACCCGTGGTTTGCACTCACTATCACTCACCATTTCGGTGGATCGCAAGGTAGGCGTGTGCGACCAGCTTTCCGGAGCCAAGGGGGAGAGGAGGAGACGTTTCCCTTCCACCCGAGCTTTGTTTACGTCTCCTGAAATGTGCACGCGCGCCATTGGAATTTCAATTATTCGGTGACTTGAAAGAGGTAAGTTATCATACGCACGAAAATATTGCTCAGACTTTCAAAACCCATTTTCGAATCACAATAAACGGAAATATTCCCTGCCAGATACATCATTCATCGATTAAAAAAGAAAGTGGAGCGGCGATCTTGGCTAAATTGGTTCTCATTTTGCTTATTTTACTGCAGGGACATCCCAAAGGAAAAATCGGGCCCAGTCGACGAACAGTCCGCGGGTGAGAAACCCGAAGACCACCGGTGAGTAATTACATTAATATCATCCATTTTATAAACCAGTAGTTTCTCTTGGTGCTGAGGTCTTGGAAGGGATACAGAGGTGCATTCAACAATAGGGTGACCTTGTGACCCCGAACTTTGACAAGCTGGCAAGGCCAAAACAATTGGGATTAGTCTTTCTCGTATTTCTTTTCAGCCGTTCGGAAACCTAATCTGACGGGCTCTCTCTCCTCTATCCTGCCTGCGGGAATAATACTCAGGTCTGACTGTGTTTGTGCATCTAAGTCTACATAATATCCCGCAAAGCATCACAAGGGCGTGTGGCGGGAGGTGTTAAGTCACCACCAGTTTTGTTTTTGGCAGACCTTCCTACGCAGTACGAGTTCCAATCAATTGACGATAGATTAGTGACACCAGTGGTTTCAATGATACTGTTTCTATGTTTTTTACTGAGAGTGGATATTTGGTCGGCTAACTTGTGTAGAATATCTGCATTGGAATCTGAAGGTCTGTAAAATGAGTACACGAATAGGCTTCTGTCGCTGTAGTCCTCTATGTTGCACCAAAAGCTTTCCATGTCATTTTCGTCGAATTCATATCGTTGGTTACTAAGATGTGACTTTATAGCAATGAATACTCCCCCACCCAATCTATTAGATCTGTCCCTTCTGTAAATTGTGAAGCCGTTTGGAAAAACCTGTTTGCTATATCTTCCGTGAGCCAACTCTTCGCTCCAACTGTTACGTCTGTCTTTGTACTAACAAAACTATGTTCAAAACCCGATCTTTTTTTTAATTCTACTGTTATAATTTTTATTGGCCAATCACTTTTTGTTTGAAGATTCTCTGGATGCTCAAAGAACGGTTTCGCGAAGATTCATTGTTAACAGTAGCACTAGTATTATATTCACTCACAAGACTTAGGATGGGAGCCACTTGCGATGCGAACCGATCAAGCGAGACTGAGACTTTTAGAAAGGTTCAGAACAAACGAGTTTCACAATCACACCGAAGGAATTATTATGGCCCAACAATTATTTAGGTAAGTCAAACCACAATAATAAGATAAGGGAGATAGTCTCCAGTACAGATGAATACAAATACTCGTTATTTACCAGGACAATCAGGAATAATTATAGTAAGAAATCCAAAGTCATCATAGAAATATTAAAGACATTCCATTTACAAGTCAGGAAAAGATTAAACGCTGCGTAGACCGAAGGTGTATTTGTAGGCGCCGTTAGCCGACAGTAAAAGTATTTGCATGCATGCAAGTTACAAAGGTTTTTGTATGAATAGATAAGGCTCTGTGTGTTTAGATCGACATGAATTTTTTAGTGCTGTAGGTTGTTTTATTATATTTTACGGGTGGTGACCTACCACACCCCCACCACACACCCTTGCGGCGGCTGTTTAGACATAGAAGTCACATTTACAACATGTGGAAAGCGCTTGGGATTAAATTGCAAACATTTTTCTAAGTGTAATTATCATTCGTCTTGACTGGATTTGACCTGACCTTGAGGGATCCGGGTGCGTACCCCCGTTGCATTGTTGTTGCATTTAATGCCCATTAGCGGATGACCGTTAAAAACTGCTTTCGGCACATCTGCTCTACCTTTTATGAAAGCTTATGGGCAGGATTTTTATTGACAATAGCATGCTGTCCTCCAAATCTTCAACTTACATGGCACAAAATAACTCTAAAACCCATTTTACAATAACTTATACATTAACTCTCCTTTCTTTATCTCCTTGAATGTCTCCTGGAGTGTCTACTCTCCCGTTGCCTCCAATACTCCCCTCCCTCACCGTCTTCAGCATCCAATTGGCTCTTAGTACTTCCCGAATCCCCTTGTCCTCCCTACTTTCCAATTACTTCCAACAGCCGTCTCCCTTCCCCACCATTCCCAGGGCTTCATCTTTGGCTCTCCTTTCCATGAATTCCATTTCTACCATTCTCCTCCATACCCCAATCTCAAGGGCCTGCCCCCACGACCATGCTTCCGAAACTTATAAAAACAATAAAGATGATGAAATACATCGAAACCTGGTCGTACTTATCTGGTGGAAAATTGTTACTATCTTTTCTTTATCATGTTCGAATTCCACCGCATCACGCCTTAAACTACTCAACTTGTACAGAAAAACAAGTTCAACAAAAACACCATGTTCAAGTTTCTTTGCATTTTTTCCTCCATACCTTTTCATCCTTACTTAAGACACCACGTCCTCCTTCAAACCACTTCCCAAACAAGTGAACCCTTTTACTACTGTTACACGTGGGTCTTACAATAACTACTTAGAAAATCCAAGAGATGGCGCTCGTAGCTTTGGAAAAGCATTGCTTTTACTCGTAGTGAGACTCATCTCTCATTAAACGGCTGTTTAAGTTTCAACTACATTAATCATAAGGTTTCATTTACCTATTCGAGTGAAGCAACAGACTTTAGTTTTCATAGAAAAGTGGAAAAAATGAGTTTCGTGCGGTGATTAAAGACTAACATTGGAAACGCTTAAAACTTTGTCGGAAGAAGAGTTTCTCGCAAATATATCCTCCGCCAAATCCAATCTTCTCTAATGTCCCCGCTACTAAACCTGTTTTCCTCCAAAACACTGCCCGATCTGCTCTGGTTTATTCCCTCTTTCCCCTCAATGTTAGCCAACACCACCTAAGTCATACTTAGGTGAACTAGAGCTTTTGGAAATCGAATATTTTGTTAAGTTTCCCTGGAGTTCAAGTGAGCAAAAGATCGACTCTATCACCCGAGGATTCCACTTGGCGGCAGGCATCTCCCCGGAGGCGACTGAAGGCTATAAAAAAACACTAACCTACGCAAGGAATCCGGCGCGTCCCCTGCCTTCACTACTCAGGCCGTATGCATGCATGCGCACCGGGCTAAAGATAGGAGCAGCACTAGTGGGGGAGGACAGAGGGCAACGGGAGTAGGTGGATTGGGGGGGGGGGATACTCATCGAGTCCGTGTGAATGATGAGATGGGTCATTTTACCGCTCTCAGGCACCGGTAGATCTGGCCGGTATTCACTGAGACAGGTGTCTGAGACATCTACATTTTCACAATTCCCCGCAAACCGTCGCAAGGGCGTGTGGCGGGGGGTGTTAGGTCACCACCCATAAAATAGAATAAAACCCCCTACAAAACTAACAAATTCATGTTAATCTTCACCCACAGAGGCATATATATATTCATAAGCAAACCTTTATAACTTTGTAACACATGCAAATATACTATGAACTAACATACTCTTCCTACCTACTTACCTACAAATACACCATATATCTACATAGTGTCTAATCTTGCCCTAACTTGCATATTAAATATCTTTGATGTTTCTAAAGTGACTTAGATTTATTGGTATTATGATTCCTGTTTGTTCGGGGAAACAACAAGTATTTGTATCTATCTGTATCTATCTCCCTTATCTTATCCCTGTGGTCTGACCTACCTAATTAATTGTGGGGTCAGCAATAACTCCTAAAGTGTCATTTTTAAACTCGAGTGTACTGAACCTTTCTAAAAGTCTCGCTTGTTCTCTTCGCATCTCAATCGGCTCCCAGACTAATTCCCTTAAAAGTCCTGTCACACTTGTCTTCTTATTATAACAATTTTTCACGAATCTGGCGGATTTTCTCTGGACTTTATCTCGTTCTTTTTGCCAGATTTTCTCCCAAGGATCCCAATTACTTGCGGCATATTCCAAATGTGGTCTAACTAGAGCAAAATAACACCTCTCTTTAACTTTCTCTTTACATTTCCCCACCACCCGTTTAATGAAGCCCAGTTTCTTTAAAGCGGATCCGCATATTGTCCTGATATGTGCTCCCCATGAAAGGCGTGGTGCTAGAACTACCCCCAAATATTTGCCTTGATTGACTGTAGTTAGCACGGAACCCTCTATTTCATAATTTAAGTCCTATTCGACAATTTCTTTGTTCTAAAATTTCAAAACTGTGCATTTGCCTATTTTAAGTGCTAATCCCCATTCCTTGCACCGATCCGAGATTGTGTCTGAAGTCCCTATAGAGTAGCTCGCAGTCTGATGGGTCCCTTATTTCCTATTTAACCGTGTCATCTGCAAATTATCTGAGTTTGCTACATGCGTGTGAGCTTAAGTCATTATTGCATATTAAGAATAGAAGCGACCCTATTACATTGCCTTTCACTTACAATTAGTTGTGTAATTACAACACGGCAAGCACGAACCTTCCACACCGCTGACATAAGCAAGCAACGTTTTTCATTATTCAGAATTTTAAATTATTTTATTAAAATGTTGCCATCATTCTACTCCTCCCCATGGACTGGTGTGGTGGAAGGGCAGAAGCGTTCTGACCACCTTAGGAGGCGCGCTGGAGGGAGCGATGCTAATTGTTCCCGTTATGGTCACCAATTCCAGATAGGTCGAAAGGTAGAAGCCAGATAAAACAAAGAATGCCGACAGTAAAAAAGAAATAAGGCTTCTGCTCGAGACAGGGTTTAATCACAAGGTACGCAAAACCACAGCAGAAGTAGGTATACATGGTGGACGCACGTGGACTCGGAAAGATATATCTTTGACCCCTACCCGGGGATTACACTCTTCATTATACTGTTGGTAGGGCTTGCGTGTTCCGATGACCCTAAAACTGTGCTGACGGGAGAATTAAATTTTGTTCCTGGTGGGGTCACCCAAACCAAATAGGTCGAAGGGTAGAAGCCTCATTCCTTACCCGTCCCACCCGTGGTTTGCACTCACTATCACTCACCATTTCGGTGGATCGCAAGGTAGGCGTGTGCGACCAGCTTTCCAGAGCCAAGGGGGAGAGGAGGAGACGTTTCCCTTCCACCCGAGCTTTGTTTACGTCTCCTGAAATGTGCACGCGCGCCATTGGAATTTCAATTATTCGGTGACTTGAAAGAGGTAAGTTATCATACGCACGAAAATATTGCTCAGACTTTCAAAACCCATTTTCGAATCACAATAAACGGAAATATTCCCTGCCAGATACATCATTCATCGATTAAAAAAGAAAGTGGAGCGGCGATCTTGGCTAAATTGGTTCTCATTTTGCTTATTTTACTGCAGGGACATCCCAAAGGAAAAATCGGGCCCAGTCGACGAACAGTCCGCGGGTGAGAAACCCGAAGACCACCGGTGAGTAATTACATTAATATCATCCATTTTATAAACCAGTAGTTTCTCTTGGTGCTGAGGTCTTGGAAGGGATACAGAGGTGCATTCAACAATAGGGTGACCTTGTGACCCCGAACTTTGACAAGCTGGCAAGGCCAAAACAATTGGGATTAGTCTTTCTCGCATTTCTTTTCAGCCGTTCGGAAACCTAATCTGACGGGCTCTCTCTCCTCTATCCTGCCTGCGGGAATAATACTCAGGTCTGGCTGTGTTTGTGCATCTAAGTCTACATAATATCCCGCAAAGCATCACAAGGGCGTGTGGCGGGAGGTGTTAAGTCACCACCCGTAAAAGAGAATACAGTCACTTTAAAAACTAACAAATTCATACCAATTTACATCCGCAGAGGCGTATATAATAATGCAAAAACCTTTTCAAATTACACGCATGCACCTGCACATACTATAAGCACATGCATATACAAATACACCTTATCTCTAAGCACCGTTTAATTTTGTCCTGACTTGTAAATGGAATGTCCTTCATATTTCTATGGTTACTTTGATTTCTTACTATAATCATTCCTGATTGTCCCGGTAAGTAACGAGTATTTCTGAATAACGAGTAACTATGTGTACTCTAATCTATCTCCCTTATCTTATCCTTGTGGTTTCATCTACCTATGTACTATGGGACAATAATGATCCTCTTAGTGTCATTGTTAAACTGGTTTGTTCTGGACGTTGGGAAACGTCTTACATTGCCTTTGATAATGTGTTACGTTCAGATGACATGGAAGCCATAATACATGTGTTATAGCCTCCATGTCATCTTAACGTAACAGATATTTCCGGCTTGAGACAAATCTCTATAAAACTTAGATAATTTGTTCAATTCTTTCGGAAGTAAACGTTCAATAAGTTGTCAGATAAACATAGAATTTTTAGTAGATTTTTTATCATTTTTCAATATCCTTTTAGCACGATACACTTTTCCTCGCTTTTGTTCACGTTTTTAAGCCGTCTTGGCTTCAAAATTTGAAGAAACGATTGGGAAATTGTAGCGACCTAAGTGGGGATTATGTGGAAAAATTGAAAAATTCACCTAAAATAAAGCTTATATTTTTTCCTATTGACTTCCTGAACGACCCCCTAATCAACATTCTCCTACCGTGGACCCCCAGGGTGTCCAGTTGCCAGAGATGGTCGCTTACCTTCCAACTCCTCCAGGTTGCCTCCCACCACCTCTGAGGCCCTCGGCGGTAGACTTGTCTCGTCGCGTCTCCCGCGGAATTTCTGTCTCGGCCAACGATCCTCTAATTTCATTGGCATGATCTCTCCTACCGTAGTGCGATGGGGGTAATAATGCATTTTCAACACCACTGGTTCTAGGAGGTCGATACATTTTTGAGAACCGGTAAGAGTCGAATGTGTAACAGAGCAGCATAATGTGTAGTGGTATGTTTTTAGCGTGGCTTGGAATGCGAGCGTACTATACCAGCGTGACGTAGGCATAGTGGCAATCGCTTGGAGCATACACGCTCCTTTGCAGTTGCACCGCGACCCCCCCCTCCCGCCCAACCACACCTTCGTCGCTCCCCTCGAGTGAAATTTCCCAAATTGACCTTGGCGCCCTTCTCAAGGTGACCCGCGGCGGAGGGAGTGGGATGGGGGTGGGAGCGGGGAGTAAATGGATCGGCCGCCGCGGGCAACGGCGCGGGGCGAGTGGCAGGGGGAGTCGCGCCACGCCCCCTCCCTCTCCGCCCCCGGAGGCGGAGTGATCCCGTTGGTGATTCGGGCCCAACTTCTTCCTCCCTCTCTCCCCATCCACCAAACGATGCCACAACGCCGTGTAAACTCGTCGGTAGAAGACCTGTGGGAGTGACTTTTGATTGTCATTGTCTAGTCTCCAGGTGATATGCTTTGTTGATTGTGACGAATGAAGTTTTGTTAAGAGTAACGTTGTAATGCACACGTGACTATTCTCGAAACTGAATTCCTCGCTCATCTGTACTTTTAATATTTTCTTTGCCTGATTCCTGTAGCGATTATGGGCTTAGTAACGTATCCAAAATATTTCACTTTCATTGATGTGCTCAATCAAATCAGTGACTTCATGTGAACCATTACTTTCAAGGTAACCTGTATCACAATTGTAGGGTCACCATTATACAACGACTGCGGAAAAAAATATTTTATTTCTCTTTTATACTCTCATTTGGCACCTGGTGGCGTAGTAATCGACCCGAGTGCAAATTGCAGCTAGAGATTGGAGCCCGGGATAGGATTGCTCACGTATGCCCGGGTTAGGGCCCGGCCCTTCCGGGGGGGAGTCGCGTCCCCCGCTGCTTCGTCGATTGCTTTCCAAACGGCTCACATTCTGCATGCTGCATAGCTTCAATTAATCCCCTAACACTGGCAAAGTATTCTCTTTTGGCAATTCGCTTTGAGTCACCGTCGGTAAGCGACACTTTTGGGAAGCAGGAAACTCCGAGTAGGCGCACGCCCACTTGCCTCAGTTACCGCTGGGGTCGAAACCGGTAAGGACAATGACGAGCCTGCCTGCGCCGACAATGAGGTTTCTGTGTTGTCGTAAATGCGATGCTACCCACGAGGAGCGATTCATCGTTAGGGGCATCCCTGTTGACGTTGTAAACATTTAATTACTTCAAAATGACTTCAAAGTTTGATCATCATTTAATTGCATATCAATTCAAATACCAATTTAGTTCTGCAATGGCCCTTTTGATTTTAGTTTCTTCCTTCGATGTAAAAAGTTCTCGCTTTGCAACTTTTAATGTCACTTTGGCCCCATCGGCTTTCTCCTTTCATTATTATTAATATTTATCTACGTCTACTTCTACAATTCGTATAAATCTTCTATATTCGAATACATAAATAGTTGTGATACATTTTCATTCCCTTGTTTTCGTATAACATAGAACTAATTAATTAGGTGAATTAAGTCTTAAATTGAGTCTTCCTCCTGCATGTATGTATGCAAGTATGCACGTTATTTTATAGTTTTTTTTCTGAATATTTTTTCCCTTCCTCTCCCGTATGTCCCAACACCCCCGGCCACACGTCCTTATGGCGGCTTGCGGGGTAATGTGTAAATGTAGAACCTTCTCAATTTCCTGAATGAAATCTTTTGCAGTTGGATACCTTACACTACATGCATACTGCAAAAGATGCCTAATGCGTGGTAACAACGGTCCTATTCCTCGGAGTCTCTTCTACCGACAATGCGTCTAATAAATTCCAATTTTTTATATTCTTGCCCGCATATTTTACATTGTAGGTCCTCCAAATTAAGTCTTTAGTCATTGTAACACCAAGGTATTTTACCGTGTCAACTACTTCTAGGTCAACCCCAGCTAGTTTTTAAACAAATCCCGTGGGTCTGTTAAAGAAATTTACCACCGAACATTTATTGAGGTTTAATGACAATCCCCATTTTGTGCACCATTTCGTAATTCAATCTAGATCCTGTGATGCAATTAAACGATCCTCATCCCCAGATATCTCCCGATAAATCACGGTGTCGTCTGCAAGCATCCTAATCTTATTCTTCACTTCGTGGTTCAAATAATTAACAAAAATCAAAAAAGCAACGGTCCGCTTACACTTCCCTGAGGTACCCCCGAGGTCGCTCGTACGCTGTCGGTAATAGCACCGTCAAGGACTACCATCTGTTCCCGCTGTGAAAGAAAGTTTTCAACCCAATTAATTGCGCCCTTGTCTATACCTGCGACCTTTAAGTTATGAAAATGTTTATCATGGAGAACCTTATCAAATGCCTTTTGAAAATTCTTATACCTTTTGAAAGTAACTACGGTTGTCTCTCCCCTTTTACTGCCCTAACATATGACAAGCACGCTTTATGGTCACTGTCCAAATACTCCCATAGTATTTGGACGTTCAAAGTCCAGTAAGGCGCTACTTAATTGTGTTTTGGTTTCAATTTCAGAGGAGCTATACCTGTCTAATGAATGGCTATCCTTCCGGGAATATTTGGCCTGCCCAAAGGCAGATCCCAGGCAGTTTTGGCCTGCTCTCTTTACACTAGAGAGCGACATCATCTGCTTTCGAAGTGATTTCCCAACGCCGTTATTGTGCCACATGGGGTGGCGATTTGTTTGAACATATTTCATAGCGATGAAGTTTGTGATGCCTCTTTGAATAATATTGACGAATTTTGTCCAAGTTTCTTCCTCATAGACTTGACTAAAGCGCATTTTGAACTCGGTCAGTGAAGAGTTTAATTAGATGGCAACATTTTCAAAGCCTGCTTGATGGTAATTATAAATTTTTCTTTTGCACTCTTTTAATTTCAACGTCGAAGTTGACATGAACGGATTTATCGTCACCCAAGCCCTCCTCATTTGCTGCACTCATAATATGCTTTGGGGTGTTCGTAAGAAATAGGTCTAATATGTTAGTTCCACGGGTGATTAAGTGTACTGATTGATGAAGGGAGTTTCTCTGCACTAATTTTCATAATGAATTGTAAGAATCGCAGTCACGGGTCCGAGTTTTAATGCTATCCCAATGAAGGGAGGTTAAAGTCACCACAGTCAAATCATTCACATATTGATGCTCTTATTATTTTTACCTGTAAACTGTTGTATTTGTCCATCGAGTGCATGAAGTGTTTTAATGTCTGAGCCTTGAGGTCTATTGGGTTGATTAGATAGCAGTAAGGTGCACCAAACGTTTTCTATGTTATTATTTATTATAAGTATCGTCTGCTTTCATAAAGTCTTTTCACTGCCTCGAAAACCCCTCCTACGGGGGTATTACCTCTATCGCGTCGGTGAACTGTGAAATCTCTTGGGAAAATTTCTCGGTCGTTTTTAGCATCACTATACAGCCAAATCTTTGTACCTATTACTACATCAGCGCAATAACTTTGGTTTCTCGAGGCTCTCTTATTTTTTAGCCTTCTGCAGTTTAATATGAGGATAGATAGGTTATTTTCATTTTGACTTTATTTATCTAAGAATACTATATATCGTTGCAATTAGGCAATTGTCCTGGTGGCAACGGTCAAGTCTGGTCAGCTGTCACTCATTACATACATACATACAGACATACATGCATCACAAGAAGAACAGATAGAAAAAGCTCTTGTATACTATTACACTTAAAGGATTACCAGCTACATTATTACATTTACCATCACCCGTGGACTAGGTCTACACCATTCGAGAACATACTACGCACCGTCCATCGTGGCCACACTCCGTCCATAGTCACGCACTCTTCAATTTCATATACCGTTCGAATCGCGTCCCGTTAACACTCATTCACTTTTGAAATACAGCTTGTAATGTCCACATCACATACAAATAATATTTTAATAGGTACAAATCACTGATCAATGAAGTCTATCACTCAGTGGCTGCTTTACACTTATTCTTAAAACTCCTAAAATTGGAAGGAAAGGGCTCAAACAAACCTCCAGGCAGCTGGTTCCATTCAACAATTGTTCTGTTTAAAAAAAGAGTTTTTGACACCCCTATCTGAAGATAATTTAGTAGGTACCACCTTGATCAAAAACTTCCCGGAATTTATTCAGAAAATTAAAAATACAAGTTTATTCATCTAAATCTATATTGTCCCCTTCAAAGTAATCCCCATCGACTGCAACACACTTATGCCAGCGCTTGATCCAATCCTCGAAACATTTTTTATATTCGGTTTTCGGTATGTCCATCAGTGCTTCCTGCGATTTTTCCATTACTTCCTCTCGGCTGCTAAAACGCGTTCCCCGTAATGGTTTTTTAACTCGATTGAACAGAAAGACGTCACAGAGAGCCAAATCAGGTGAATTCGGTGGCTGTTGGATGGTATTTGTTGCATTTTTTGTCAAAAAATTACGAATAATGATAGCACTGTGCGACGGTCTCTGGTCTCTTTCGGCGAATTTCTGGTCTCTTTCGGCGAATTGCTTCACGCAAACGTCTCATAACGCCCGAATAATACTCTTTGTTTACTGTCTGGCCTTCTGGCAAAAATTCATGATGCACTACACCGTTGTAATCCATGAAAACCGTCAGCATTGCCTTCTTTTTTGACTGAAAACGACGTGGTTTTTTTGGTCTCGGCTCATTTGGTGAACGCCATTCACTTGCCTGATGTCTGGATTGCGTGTCGTACTCATAAACCCACGTCTCGTCTCCAGTAATGATCCTTTTGATGAATGTGGGATCGGATTCAGCCTTGCAAATCATGTCTTTTGCGACGTCAACACGGTCTCTTTTTTGCATGATATTGAGGTCTTTTGGCACCAACTTTGCTGCTACACGACGGAAACCCAAATCATTAACCACAATGTCTTGGGCGGATCCATAGGCAATGTTCAAGTCCTCCGCTATTTCTCTGATGGTTAATTTGCGGTTATTGACCAACATTTCTTTTACTTTATCAATTTTTTCACCGACTTTCGATGTCGATGGTCTGCCACTGCGTTCATCATCTTCGATTGACTCACGACCACTTCTGAACAGCTCGTGCCACTGGTAAACGACCGTTTTTTTTTAGAGAATCGTTGCCGAAACGCTTTTCCAACATTTCCAACGTCCGTACGCCACTAAATCCGTTTTTTACGCAAAATTTAATACAAGTTCGTTGTTGCAAATTTAAATCCATTTCTGCAATTGTAAAAAATCGCCAACACACACAGAGATAGATGTACTCTTGGCTACGTAACTTTTGCAAATGTCAAGTTATGACACTAAGATTTAAAGGGAATATCAACAACAGATGTACCAATTTAACAAAAAAAACAGAACTCAAATCGGAACGATGGGAGCGCCACACGGTGGTTATTCCGGGAACTTTTTTATCAAGGTAGTATTTGTAGACAAATGGGTGTCAAATGTCTTTCAGGGTTTAATGCCAATGTTGTCCGTTTCTCTTTAATGATTTGTAATGATTTCATCTCTGCTAGCCGCACTGACAGTGGATGCCTTCGAAGTGCACGTATATAATAGTTGTCAGCATTGTGACTTGCCATGTTCTTGACCGAGTGTTTCACGTTTTGTCTCTTTGATTGTAAGGATTTTGAGACTTTGGCAATAATGAGGTTTCCTTAAAGGCCCTCTAATAATATACCCGCAAGTTGTTTCGATTTCTCGTTGATTCGTCGCGCTGTTTTATCCGCCAATTTCATTTGAATATAGATCATTGAAATTGGCATGACAATATGAATTGAGTCAATGCGTATTTTGTGACACGAATTTCACGTTGGTTCATTTTAAAGACATTGGGAATGTCCACATATTTGTAAAAATAATATCGTGTCCCTGTTGAGGTCAACGTAGAATTCTATCTCCAGCTTGTCCCTTGCCAAATCGGTATGTTTTTCTTCTTGAAATTGCGGCGATTTCTACTTCTTTTAATCCATTATCCAGGATGGTGGTCATTGGACTCGAGTGCATTTTTGGAACCGAAAAATGAGATTTTCAAAAAACCTCACTTATTACCTCCCTCCTCTGTCATTACTCCTCAAGCCGCCGCAAGGACGCGTGGCGGGGGGTGTTAGGTCACCATCCATGTATTCACAATCCCATTCATGCTACCTTGACTCAATTATTAGTTTTATCACACACCAAACAAAGTCAATCGCGCGAAAGAAAGTACCTCCATGCAACAATATTGAATAACTGGATACGTATATTAAATCGTGCTGTATAACTGTTAAAAAATTGGTCCATTAAATAAAATAATAACGTGCAGGATATTGACAAAAAAATAAGTGTACTCGTACACGAATCCCCTTCGATGGACTACATTTCTGACGTGGTGAAAGGACTTGTGCGCTCCAATGACCCCTAGACCTATGCTCGAGGGAGCAGTGATAACTGCTTCCCATGCACCACTTGTACTTATGATTGTAACCTCTTTGATATTTGATGATGATATTTACTCCATGTAGGGTCACCCATGCCAGATAGGTCGAAGGTTAGGAGCCAGACGAAAGGTAGTCCACGCAGCGTCTGTTCCTCAGTGAGGCGGCTGCAAAGGCGTCTGACCCCAGTGGGGCGGCCATTAAGTTATGGTGTCACGTTAAAAACACGATTGAGGAAGGCAACGGGAAACCACCTAAATTATTATTCCCAAGAAAATAATGATGGACAACATAGAGGAATTGCGTCCAGGCAAGTGCGGGAATCAGCCCGAGAGGCCGTGTGTCGTGCCCGGCAGCGGGGGCACGGCTTCCGCGATCGTCATCCCAGGAAACCCTTGCGAAGGAATACCGACAACAGCAGGACAGAATGCGCAGAAGAAGAAGACGAAATTAGTTAGAATATGAACGTGGAATGTCAGGACAATGTTGAGGGCAGGCAAATTAGAGAATATTAAGCGAGAGATGGAAAGAGATGTTTTAGGTATATGGTAGGTATGCGAGGTGAGATGGAAGGATAGCGGGGATTACTGGAGTGATAATTATAGAATAATATACCGCGGCGGGGATGAGAGCCATCGCGGGGTTGCCGTAATATTAAATAAAGAGGTAGGGAGACGCGTAGTCTACATTGATCAAGCAACGGATACAATGTTACTCGTAGAGATTAAAGCAGAACCGACGAACTTGGTCATTGTTCAGGTATACATGCCACCGAGCAACCACAAGGAGGAAGAAGTCGATAGGATATACGATGAGCTAGAGGACATAATCGCGTGTGTTCCTGCAGGGAAACTTTTGATAGTGATGGGGGATTGGAACGCGACGGTAGGCGACTGAAGAGAGGGTGGTGAGGTGCAGGACTACGGTTTAGGCACGAGGATTGACCGCGGGGAGAAAGGAATTGAAATCTGCAGGAGACAGGGGTTAGTTATCACCAACAAGGGTACAAGCTCCGAGTACTACAATCTTAAACATAGGTGAAAGCAGTTTTTCAACGGACCGATAAACTACTGCTACTGCTACACTTCTAAACCCTGCCCGATACGGTAATAAAACCTTCAGGAAATATACTCAAATAAACGAATCTTAAAATCCATGAAACCTTCATTGCATCCCAGTCTTTTGCTCCATTTTGGCCTGCCTCTCCAAACGAGTACGCTCCGCCTCCACTTCCTCTGCCTCCGCCCTCCACAGCCCCTCCTCCCCATGCCTTGTTTACCACCCGAGTTGTTCTAGGACCCACCTTCAGTATTCTTTGGGTGTTTTGGATCCCCATGAAGTAGGCTTAATTTTGGAACTATGGTAGAAGGATATGGACGATGCTTCGCGGAAATCCATTTGCAAAACACGAAGAAAGAATCAAAGACATTGCGTTTCCACAGAAAAGAAATAATAAATAATATGAAATAATAAAACAAAGATGCAGTAATAAATTCTTTCCTGTGGAAACGCAAAGCCTTTGATTCTCTCTTTGTGCTTTAATTTAGAGTTGGAATATCACAAATAGTTACGGAAATTCGAAACCTTCTCGTACGAGTGTGTTTACGTCCCTCGCAAGCCACTTCGCGAATCCCCTGCCCCCTCTCCCCGAGGGGGTGGAACAGGTCCAACGCGAAGGTCACCCGCCGAAAGAATAGTAGGCGTCGCCCCCGCAATGTCGCCTCGCGGGGGCGACGCGACTTTGAACGCAAGATACTGGGGCGTCCGGAACGGGGTGCGTGGATGCCCGAATTCAGGAGGGAGTCGCTGAGTCGTGGTGCCCTCTTCATGAGCCTCTGCTGTTACTAAGTGCCTGCCCTCTCCCCGCCTCCAACACGTATTTAACTCGCCCCCACCCCCACTCGCGAATCATTCCCACACCCGGCCGACAACCGGGTCAAAGAAAGTCATTGTCACAGCAGCATTTGGAGCCAGAGGAGCAATGCGAGAGGAAGGGGATGAAAATAAATCACAAGACAAGTATGTATTTTTGCTACTCTGCAAACCACCGCTAGCATGTGTGGCAGGGTGAATACATCTACATAAAACCCCGCAAGCCGCCGCAAGGGCGTGTGGCGGGGGGTGATAGGTCACCACCCAAAAAAAGGAAAAAAGAAAAACCGCATTCAAAACTAACACACACATGCAAACCCAAATCCACAGTAGTACATACATTCATAGAAACATCTCATCATTTTACAGGCATGCAAATACACATCTCCCTCCCTTCACTCCACAAGCATGCAAGTACATATGCTTAATTATAACAAATAATTGTACCTTAGGATGCAGCAAGAAATCCCAAAAACGTGCAAGGTAGATTTTAGTAAGTAGCAAGGCGAAATACCACCACCACAAGAATACACACCAGACTAATTTTTACCTGAACATGACATTACCACGGTTGGATAAACGTTTTTTATTGTGATCCCTTATCGTCCGAGGAAACAATGACATCTTAACTATAACTGTTCGGCACTTAATGTCTCTACTTTCATTGGCATGATCTATCCCACCTAAGTACGATGGAGGTAATATATAAATTATATAAATTGTCAACATCACTGCTAAAGAGACACCCTTCCAATTAATGGAAGAGCTTCAATCTGTAGTTTAACCTTCGCTCCGTGAGTGATTCCCAGCCTAGCTGCTCTAATATTTTAGATACGCTGCCAAGTTTATCAAAGCAATATTTTACAAATCTAGCTCCTTAACGCAGCACGCGATCCGATTCGGGAATTAATCCAACTTTGTGAGGATCTCATTAATTCTAGCAGCATATTCTAAATGTGACATAATCAGCGAAAGATAACATTTCTCTTGGATCTTTTCATGACATTTACCCAGTACTCTTCCAATAAATTCAAATTTCTTTGTTAGCTTTTCCACATATTCCCCGTATGTATTTCACCCAGAGAGGTGGTGGGTGAGGTATTTATTCGAATCTACATATTTAACTGTTGACTTTTTCAAATATAGAGCAGATCGAGGTCTATATCGGAATTCTTGACGCAGTAGTCGTTCTGGAGAGAATTGCTTTTTCCTCCAAAATTCATTAGTGCGCACTTTTTTAAGTTTAATTATAATTGAAACGTGTCGCACCAGCGTTGCATACGAGTACCATTAAGGTCATCCGATAACGCTGCTGTGCCCTCGGGATCACTAATATTACGCTAAACCACTGCTTCGTTGGAAAATAAACGTATCGTGATATTTATATATGACGGTAGTCGAAGAAACAGATGGCCTAGATGGGGTAAGATGAGATGGGAAATTACAATTTAAGTACGGGGAATGAACGTGGACTATTTATGTAAATGTACATGCACAGATGTTTTGTGGGTATTCTTCTGGTATATATAGTCTTTGCATTAAAACAGCCAATATTACATATATATATATATATATATATATTTATTTATTTATTATTAGGTAATCTACCGGTTAAGGTAGTTTTTTGGATGGACACAACTATCAAATAAACATTTTGTGACTCCCCACCTAGCAAACTAATCTATATCAGGTCCCTCTTCATCTCGGTGTACTTCTTTCCTCCCTTCATCCCGTCCAACATCCCTATCCTGTTCCTACCCTTACCTCGCTTGCCCAACATTCTCCCCTCTATTACCCTCTTCAACATTCCACTACCGCTCAATACGCCTTTCATCCATTTTTTCTGCCTCCATAGGATTTCTCTCAACAAACCCCTCTCCTCACCCACCATTTCCAGTACTTCCTCATTTGTTTTCCTTTCGGTCCATTTCACCTTCTCCATTCTTCTCCACACCCACATTTCAAAAGCCTCCAATCTACGTCTATCCTCCTGCTTCAGCGACCACGTTTCCGCGCCGTACATAGCTACGCTCCATATCAGAGTTTTTACGAGTCTTGTCTTAACATCCCTACTCAACGTCCCCGTCATCAACTCCCTCCTCCTTGAGAAAGCCTCCTTGCCTAGCGCAATTCTTCTCCTTACGTCCCTACCACTTTGACCGTATTGGTCCAAAACACTTCCGAGATATGTAAACTGCTCTACCTGCTCTATTCTTTCCCCGCCTATTTTAATATTTAGCTTAGCCTTTTTCTTTCTGGAAAATCGCATAACCTTTGTTTTATTAATATTGATTCTCATCCCATATTTATCGCACTGAACCTCCAATTCACTCAACAATGCTTGCAACCCCTTGGCTGACTGAGCAACTAATGCTTGGTCATCAGCAAACCTAACCGATTTTACGAGTTCCCCTCCGACTTTCATTCCTACCTCCAGTTCTTCCCATGCCTCTTTAATCATTTCCTCTACATATACGTTGAACAGTACCGGTGACAATGGGCAACCCTGCCTTACACCTCTTCCTAACACTGCCCATCCAGACTCTCCGTTCCCCACTCGCACCTGAGCAGTCTGAGACATGTACAGGTTGCGGATCAGTCTCCTGTCCCTCCAATCCATTCCTATTTTCTGCAATACACGCATTAATTTTTCCCAATTCACTCTATCAAACGCTTTTTCGAAATCTACAAAACAGGCAAAAACGTCCTGATTGTATTCTATATTCCTCTCGACTAGTGATCTCATTACTGCAATGGCATCATGCGTACCTCTTCCTTTCCTGAACCCAAACTGATCATCCCCTAAGTAATCATTTGCCTTACTCTCTATCCTTTTGTTGATGATCCTGAGAATAACTTTAGCTGCGTGGGATATCAAACTTATTGTTCTGTAATCCTCACATGACGAAGCCTTTGCCTTTTTTGGAATAGGAACTAACACCGATCTCACAAAATCTTCCGGCCAGATTCCTTCCTTATAGATACTACGAATCAGTCCATATATGGCCTTTTTCCCACCTTTCCCTAACCATTTCAACATTTCTACAGGAATATTGTCCACCCCGACAGCCTTATTTGCTTTCATCTCCTTTAATGCCCTTTCTATTTCATCGTCGAGTATGCCTGGACCTAAGCTATCTTCTTCTACGTCATGTTCCTTTTCTATGTCTAACCTTGTCGGCCTAAGTTCTTTACCATACAGTGTTTCTATATATTCCTTCCATCTCTCTTGGATTTTTCCTGGTTCAACTATTATCTTACCCCATTTATCTTTAACTGTTAGCACAGCTCTTGCCTTCTTACTTCCCGATAATAACTTAACCTTGCTGTATAGAGCACCAATTTCACCCTTCTTCTGTAAACTTTCCATATCCTCGCATTGCGTTTTCCACCATTCTTCTTTTGCTTTATTTGTGGCCCTTCTCAATTTATTGTTTAACTCTTTGTACTTCATTTTGCCTAACTCTGTGTTTACATTTTTCCATCTTCTTCTCTCATCCATCTTCGCAATCATCTCATCCGTTACCCATGGTTTCCTTATCCTTTTCCCGTTAACGGTTCCTATAGTGTCTTTAGCGGCTTCCAATATCCCTTTCTTGATACATTCCCATTTTTCTTCGATAGCACTCAGTTCTTTACCGTCATCCATCATTTTCTCTACAGCCTCCTGATACTCCTTCCTCGTTAATTCATTTACTGCTTCTAAATTCCATTTTTTAACCCGCCGCCCTTGCCTTATCTTCTTGAAACGAACATTACATTTCATAACAACTAAATTGTGGTCAGAGTCCGCATCCGCTCCTGGGAAACTGTGCGAATTTATCACACTGTTCCTAAACCTGTGCCTAACCATAATATAATCTAACTGATACCTTTCTGAGTCACCTGGCATTTTCCATGTATACCTACGCCATTTGTGGTGTCTAAACCATGTGTTAGTGATGACTAACCCCTGTCTCCTGCAGAATTCAATTGCTTTCTCCCCGCGTTCATTCCTCGTGCCTAACCCATAGTCCCCCACCTCACCACCATCTCTTCCTTCGCCTACCGTCGCATTCCAATCCCCCATCACTATCAAATGTTTCCCTGCAGGAACACTCGCGATGATATCCTCTAACTCATCATACATCCTATCGACTTCTTCCTCCTTGTGGTTGCTCGGTGGCATGTATACCTGAATAATGACCAAGTTCGTCGGCTCTGCTTTAATCTCTACGAGTAAAATTCTATCTGTCGCTTGCTCTATGTTGACTACGCTTCTTCCTACCCCTTTATTTAAAATTACGGCAACCCCTCGTTGGCTCTCATCCCCGCCGCTGTATATTACTCTATAATTGTCACTCCAGTAATCCCCGCTATCCTTCCATCTCACCTCGCAGAGGCCTAAAACATCTATGTTACCTCTTTCCATCTCTCGCTTAATATTTTCTAATTTGCCTCTCCTCAACATTGTCCTGACGTTCCAGGTTCCTATTCTAACTACTTTCGCCTTCTTCTGAGTCTTCTGTCCTGCTGAAGTTATTCCTTCCCCGCAAGGGTTTCGTGGGATGACGACCGCGGAAGCCTTGCCTCTCCCGCTTCCGGGCACGACACACGGCCTCTTGGGCCGTGTCCCGTAGTTGCCAGGACTCATATTATCTATAGTGCCCATCATAATATTCTTGGGAATCATAATTGAGGTGGTTTCCCGTTGCCTTCCTCAATAGTGTTTTTAACGTGACACCATCACTTAATGGCCGCCCCACTGGGGTCAGACGCCATTGCAGCCGCCTCACTGAGGAACAGACGCTGCGTGGACTACCTTTCGTCTGGCTCCTAACCTTCGACCTATCTGGCATGGGTGACCCTTCCAGGAGTAATTATCATTACTCCCGCCAGCACAGCTCTTGGGGTCATCGGAACACACAAGCCCTTCCACCACGACAAGGTTGTAGTCCATGGGAGGGATATATATATATATATATATATATATAAAATTATAAGATAATCTACCGGTTAAGGTAGGCTTTTGGATGGACACAACTATCAAATAAATATCTTGCGACTCCAAGCAAAACACAATCGAGCAACATACTTCACATCAGGTCCCTCTTCGTCTATGTTTACTTCTTCCTCCCTTCATCCCGTCCAACATCCCTATCATGTTCCTGCCCTGACCTCGCTTGCCCAACATTCTCCCCTCTATTACCCTCTTCAACATTCCACTACCGCTCAATACGCCCTTCATCCATTTTTCCTGCCTCCATAGGATTTCTCTCAACAAACCCCTCTCCTCACCCACCATCTCTAGTACTTACTCATTGGTTTTCGTTTCGATCCATTTCACCTTTTCCATCCTTCTTCACATCCACACATCAAAAGGCTCCAATCTCCCATCCTACTTCAGCGGCCACCTTTCCGCGTTGTAAATAGCGACGCTCTATATCAATATTTTACAAGTCTTTTCTTAACATCCTTACTCAACGTCCCCGTCATCAACTCCCTCCTCCTTCTGAAAACTCTTTGCTTAGTCAGCTCTTCTCCTTACGCCTCTACTACTTTGACCATGTTGGTCTAAAACACTTCCAAGATACGTAAACTGTTCTACCGGCTCCATTTTTCCCCTCTAATTTAAATGTTTTGCTTTGTCCTTTTCTTTCTGGAATATCGCACAACCTTTGTTTTATTATCGCATAACCTAACCGATTTTACGAATTCCCCTCCGACTTTCATTCCTACCTCCAGTTCTTCCCATACATCTTTAATCATTTCCTCCACATATACGTTGAACAGCACCGGTGACAATGGGCAACCCTGCCTTACCCCTCTTCCTAACACTGCCCATCCGGACTCTCCGTTCCCCACTCGCACCTGAGTAGTCTGAGTCATGTACAGGTGCGGACCAGTCTTATGTCCCTCCAACCCATCCCTATTTTCTGCAATGCACGCATTAATTTTTCCCAATTCACTCTATCAAACGCTTTTTCGAAATCTACGAAACAGGCAGATACGTCCGGATTGTATTCTATATTCCTCTCGATTAGTGATCTTATTACTGTAATGGCATCGCGCGTACCTCTTCCTTTTCTAAATCCAAACTGATCATACCCTTAGTAAACATTCGCCTTACTCTATCCTTTTGTTGATGATCCTGAGAATAACTTTAGCAGCATGGGAACTTATTGTTCTGTAATCTTCATATGACATAGCCTTTACTTTTTTCGGAATAGGAACTAACACTGATCTTAAAAAGGTTTCGGCCAGATTTCTTCCTCATAGATACTACCAATACGTCTTCCTCCTATATTTCCCTAAACTTTTCACTAATTCCGCGGGAATGTTGTCCACCCCCACGGCCTTATTTGCTTTCATCTCCTTTAATGCCCTTTCAATTTCATCGTCGAGTATGCCTGGACCTAAGCTATCCTCCTCTACGTCATGTTCCTTTTCTATGTCTAACCTTGTCGGGCTATGATCTTTACCATACAATGTTTCTATATATAGTATTCCTTCCATCTCTCTTGGATTTTTCCTGGTTCAACTATTATCTTACCAAGTTCTCTACCATACAGTGTTTATATATATTCCTTCCATCTCTCTTGGATTTTATCCGTGTCAACTATTACCTTACCCCATTTATCTTTAACTGCTAGCACAGATCATGCCTTCTTACTTCCCGATAATAACTTTACCTTGCTGTATAGAGCACCAATTTCACCCTTCTTCTGTAAACTTTCCATATCCAGTACACTGTAAGAAATAATTTTTGTCGAAACTTTTTATACAAGCATTCGTATAACATACATTAGCCTACACGACACGACGTTTGTGCAACTTACTTTCCTGGCGTACAACCTTTAAAGTTAACCTTGAGAGATACTTTTCCTTTTCTTTCCAGCAAAAAATCACTGTATCTAATTTTTATGGCATTGCATAACCACTTTCCCCGTTATCTTTTCCTCTTGAGTGTGCATACAGACTGGATGACTGGCAGTGAGTGGAATAACTCTCGTTCGCCGTCCTTGATAAGACAATCAGGAGCTTTTGGATGCATAAAATCCGGAGGATTTCTGTGATAGGTCTGAATTTCTTGAAGGCGTGTAGGTCTGATCATCGACCGGTGGTTCGAATCCTGTTCGAATAATATATTTTCTCCTTCATATCTCCGCTCTTCCACCTTCTCCACTAACTTTTGTCCATCCTTATATTTGCGTTTTTCCATTTTGCCAGCTCTGGAGTGCATCCCGAGGGGGACGGATTGAAGGGAGCTAGATGCAAAATTGAAGAAATATTCATTATTTGAATGAGGTACCGTCTGACTACCTGAATACAAAAATTCATTACAATCGAATATTTACAATTTCTGGATTGACATGTTCTCTGCACATTTTACGTTGAGTCCAGTTTGAAATAGTAACAGAGAAGCTGTGGTTCGGCAGAGGTAATAATAGACACCCCTACCTTACACCTCTTCCTAACACTGCACATCCGGAATCTCCGTTCCCCACTCGCACCTGAGCAGTCTGAGACATGTACAGGTTTCGAATCAGTCTCCTGTCCCTCCAATCCATTCCTATTTTCGGCAATACACGCATTAATGTTTCCCAATTCACTCTATCAAACTCTATTTCGAAATCTACAAAACAGGCAAACACGTCCTTATTGTATTCTCTATTCCTCTCGATTAGTGATCTCATTACTGCAATGGCATCACGCGTACCTCTTCCTTTCCTAAACCCAAACTGATCATCCCCTAAGTAATCATTTGCCTTACTCTCTACCCTTTTGTTTATGATCCTGAGAACCACTTTAGCGGCGTGGGATATCAAACTTTTTGTTCTCTAAGTCCTTCCATGATGTAACTTTTTTTGGAATAAGAACTAATACTGATCTTACGAATTCTCCCGCCCAAGTCCCTTCATCGCAATTGTTACTAATTAGTCCATAAAAATCCTTATTCCTACCTTTCCCTAAACCTTCAGGTAGCTTCAGCAGAAATTTTTTTACCCCAATATCTTCTTCGATATTAATTCTCTTGCCTTTCCATATCGCCAAAATGTATAATTGGTCCTAAGCTATCTTCATTCACGTCATATTCTCTTTCTACGTATGTCTCAGCTTGCTGGTTTGATGTCAGATGTTAAAACAGATATTCCCTTCTTACTTGTTGACAAATTATTACAGCCTCCCTTTGTCAACTTTCCATGTCATTCTGCTTGTTTCCCACCTACTTTTATTTTTTACACTTCCATCTACTGCTCTATGTGTCAAATTCCTCCATTTATTTCTCCTGGCTCTCCTTCTACTCATTTCTTCCGTAAATTATGGCTTTCTTCCTCCTATCCTTATTTGCTGTTCCTATAATTTCGGACCGATATCCCTTTATTGTGTGTTCCCATTTTCAACCCTATAGTACCAAGCTCCCTTCCTTGCTCATTACTTTCCTCTACCGCCTCCTGATACCCTTTACTTCCGGTCAATGCTTTTACGTTCCTTTTTTTAACCGCCTTCCCCGCTCTATCTTTGTGAACCCAAGGTTATTCATCATAATTGCTAAATTGTGATCCGAGCCCGCATACATTTCCAGGAAACTGTGCGAATGGACCACGCTGATCCCAATTTTCTGCATAGCCATAATAATATTGGAATTGAAAAATAAACAGCTTGGCTTTCCCACACAGAAAATTTTTATTCACTAGCTAGGTTTCGTTCTGGTGTAACATCTTCATAAAATTTTAAGGTATAACATCTTCGTATCATAAGGAAACCTAGATAGCGAATAAAAATTTTCCATGTGGTAAAGTTGTTAATCTTTTAATTTAAATGTGAAGATTTTCCACCAAGACACGCCAGAAACTGTTTTGCTTAATGTGGTGTCATTGATATCTTCCGAAATCCCTGGACATTTTCCATTTATGCCCAAGCCTATTTCGGTGCCCAAACTAAGTTTTCCTCATGATTATAATGCTTGCAGAACTTCACGGATTTCTCCCAGGGATCGTTTATTGTTCCTAAACCGCAGTCCCTCCTCCTCCAACAATCGCCTTCCAATCCCCCATCACTATCAAATGTTTCCCTGCAGGAACACACGCGATGCTCGGTGACATGTATACCTGACCAATGACCAAGTTCGTCGGTTCTACTTTTACCTCAATTAGTACTAGGCTCTCTTCCCCTCCGCTGTATAATACCTCTATAACTATCACTCCAGTAATTTACGCTATCCTTCCATATCACCTAGCATTGGCCTAAAACATATATATTCCCTTTCTTTATCTCTTGCTTTATATTTTCTAATTTTCCTGTCCTCAACATTGTCCTGACGTTCCATGTTCCTAATCTAACTAATTAGTTCGTCCTCGTCCTTTTTGCTTTTGCTTAGCAAGAATTTCGTGAGATGACCAGGGTAGTCTTGTCCCCCTCATTTTAACCGCTTATCCGGCTTACGAAACAAATGAGAATGCTTTTTCTTCCCGGAAATTACACATTTAGTGCGCTCTGGAGGGAGGACACTAGTGTCCACGGCTTGTTTCCAATGGCCTCACCAACTTTGTGAATGATGCTATTACCGTGAAGCGGTTTGTAAAGAGGGAAAATGTAGCTCAAAAATTGATCCATTTGCGTCTTCTTTTCCTTTTTTCCCTCCTTCCAAGGAAGCATTTTTGATGCCCAGTTGTGGGTGGTGGCGCCGAAGATAATCAGTTCATTGTTAGTGTTTCGATGTCAAGGTTGGTGTTGACTGCGACCCTCTAAACTCTCTCTATAATCCAAATAACCCCCTCGTCCCCTCGCCCTCCCTCGCAGCCCCCCTCCCACGCCCCTGACTGCTCGGCCTTCCTCTTTGCGACCGACGCCTTACCTTCTGCTCGAGCGCATCGTATGTTCCGTTAACTAACCCATTAGTCATCCATTTGTGATTGCCCAGTCCATCTGGCTCTTCTCTTCCTCATCATAACCTTCATCTCCATTTTCCCTCCTCTTCTCATCCACTCCAACGTCCGCTCCATCTTTCGAAGTATTCCATTCTTCTCTGTGGTTTGCTTTTCCATCTCAGTCATTGCGTGGCACAATGCACGCGAGTGTTCTTCCTTGCCTTCAGGATTTCTTACTCTCGAGTGCAGCGATCACGTCTTCTTGGGGAACTCCAGTCTACCTTGGAAGTGCCAAGAAATTTAAAAAAGCCGATAGTGCAGAGAGCTGTGCGGAATGCATTAAAACTTTTTCGCTCATTTTTTTACGACATTCCTTCCGAATCCATCAATGGCCAGCGACTCCGGGACCGCAGGGAAAGTGGAAGTGGGGTGGGGGTGGGGGGAGGGGGTGGTGGGGTGCAGAAGGAGCACGTCGGGGGCGCCACTGCATATCGACGCCGTACTACTGCACCCAGGCGGCGCTGCGTTGCCACGTTTCCCCAACTCCCCCTCCCCACTCCGCCCTTTCCCTTTCTAACCCTTCCCCTCCCCGCCCCGCACTCACCTGCATCCGAAAGCGAAGCGCCCGCCACAACACCCCCCTCTCCCCGCGCCCTCATTATTTTTTCATAGCCGTCTCATTCTTTTAGCATGAGTCTTTATTTTTGCGACGTAAGAGTGGGAGAGAGAGAGAGAGTCTGCTATCGATCTGTACGCGGTGCATTTTGGCGGACGACCAGGGAGCAGGATTGTGTGGGGTCGGGGAAGGAAAGGGTTTTGCGGGACGTCCTCGTTCAATTGTTTTCTTTTTAATCCTCCGCCCCCCGCCACGTATCCCCTTCCGACGCTCCCTCTCCTTCCGTTGTTTTCTTTTGCTTTTACTCTCGCTTTCCAGCGAGGGTCGTCCACGAAGGGCCGGGAATTCGAAGTGGGCGGTCCTTCGGAGTTCTACCCGCCTCCCCTGACTCGGCGCCGACTTTTGTTACTTTCGTGAGTTTTGTGATATGATGAAGGAAATGTGAATATCATAGATATATACGTCAGCGTAATTCGGTTTGGATATGGGTGAAGTGTATTTTTCTGAGTAAATTATCAACAACGTTTTCCTCGAATGTCCCTAAGAATTGAAGAGAGAAAAACGACATTTGGCAATTAGCTTGCTTTTCTTTTGTCGAAAACGACCGCTATTGACGATGCCGAATTCACCTCCTGAAAAAGTCAGTTAGAGACGTCGACTGTTCGGCGAAACAGCTGATTGTGCACTAAAATATGTTATGGAACCTGCCGAGTAGTGTTTTACTCTTGTCATCATGAAGTTCTATAAAGTTGAGTCTAATGCCATCGATTTCATCCCAGGTGGGAATAAAACCATATTTTAGGAGCACAATCGGTGTGCAGACACAGTGAATATACGAATATATATGTGCGTGAACAAACAGGGACGGGGAAATACTTATCGATTTATGTAGGCTATTCAACCATAAGACTGATGTCGACATTTTGTAGAAACATACCTTGGAAAAATAAAACGTGGAGTATTGGACAAGGTAAATACCAAATACACCACCGTATCATCAACAAAAAATAATGACATAGAAAGTACAGGTTCCATAGTGAACATATGGATCAAAGCTTGGATACGAACCAAGACTACCTCATGGAAGTCACGACAGAATTCCAATCAAAAAACCAGAACCGAGATTAAGGAGAGATGCGAGACTTGACAGAAATAACTACTAAAACAACATAAAACAGCATTCAGCAAGAAAATTAGCGGTCAGAGATTTGGAAACCTGTCAGGAAATAAGAAGCACAGTGAAGGAAATAGAAAGGGAGGTGGGACAAACAGCACAAAGGCACAGTTGAGAGAAGGAGATGTGTAAGGAAGCGATAGACCAACAGCTGGAATGCTACTAAGGAAGGTGAATACTGGGAGAAATTCACAGGAAAAATGAAGATGCATGAAAGTTAGTAGAACTGAGAAAAGGAAATACAAAAACAACAGATTAAAAGATATAGACGCAGATTTAAAAAATAACACTAGGGATTTTCGCCAGAAGACGATCTTGGCGGGATGGCTTTCGGCAAGTTTGCATTTTAAAGAGAAAAATGGGAGCGTGATAATGAGCCACAATGGCAACTGTCAACTACTAGAAGACTATTAACAAACCGAACGGTATTAGGGTTAACCTTGTGACATTTATCCATGATGGAAAGGAGACAAACTATGCAAATTTCACTTGAATAGAGATTTATTCACGACCCGGGTTTCAAACACTTAGATAACATTAAGTGTTTGAAACCCGGGTCGTGAATAAATCTCTATTCAAGGGAAATTTGCATAGTTTGTCTCCTTTCCATACTAGAAGACTATTTTGTGCAAGTGCTCAACGGTGAATAACCCACGGCGAGGTTAGAGTTCCAAGAGCCACTTCAGCTGAACGCACAGACGGAACCATCAACTCTAGAAGAAATAGACAATATCATAAATAGCATAAAGACAGTAATGCACCAGGGGAAGATGGGATAGGGGCGGCAATCTGGAAATTAGGGCGAGACTGACAAGAAAGAAAGTTCATGGAGTCATCAAAAACGTTAGGCCAGCGGACGGTAGGAAGAAAGCACTGATCTACCCACTCCACAAATGAGGGGCCGAAGTGAAGATATGTTTCCCTTCCACCGGTAATATACCAGATATTATCGAAAGCGATAGAGGAAAGGGACCACCAGGGCACGGAGAATATCAAGCAGGGTTTCGAAAGGGAAGATGATGGGCAGGACAAATTTTTAACCTAAAGACCATATTAAGGGTTATAACTATGCAGAGTAAGGATGCAGTTGTCACCTTGGTGAACACCCTACTCCGACAAAGACTATTCCATTCGAACAATAACGAAGCTTTTATATACTTTTTGTTTATTCTTTTGCAGTATTTAGTGGTTGACAGTCTTTTCGTATTCGTGGGTTCGATATGGAAAGGGAGCGGATAGTTTACTTTGTATAATGCAATAAAGCAAGGTGTTTTAACATGGGAGCCTGTTCCGCATTCCCTGTATGCCGCCTGTGATTTCCCAGAAAGATCAGGTGCCCGAAATATGTTATTCAAAGCATGAGTGAAGCTGAGAGGCGTTGCAAAGAATAAAATCTTTTTCTTCTGTCCAGAAGGCCGGGGTAGTCGATGTATTTTTAATCAATAAACAGCTCTTTCCATTGGTTCCTATTTATTTTGTTTCTCAACCGCGGTTTCTCAGGGAGATTACTACCCGATTCTTCCATCCTTTGGAATACCACACCCCTTATAGTCTGACACTGACAAAAACAATGTTTTTTCTCTCAACAAAATTGGAGTCGTAACAGATTGTTAAAAGCGCATTAACTATTCATGTGAGGCTTGATAATTCTACATACTACCTTGATCAAAAAGTTCCCGGAATAACCACCGTGTGGCGCTCCCATCGTTCCGATTTGAGTTCTGTTTTTTTGTTAAATTGGTACATCTGTTGTTGATATTCCCTTTAAATCTTAGTGTCATAACTTGACATTTGCAAAAGTTACGTAGCCAAGAGTACATCTATCTCTGTGTGTGTTGGCGATTTTTTACAATTGCAGAAATGGATTTAAATTTGCAACAACAAACTTGCATTAAATTTTGCGTAAAAAACGGATTTAGTGGCGCACGGACGTTGGAAATGTTGGAAAAGTGTTTCGGCAACGATTCTCTAAAAAAAAACGGTCGTTTACCAGTGGCACGAGCGGTTCAGAAGTGGTCGTGAGTCAATCGAAGATGATGAACGCAGTGGCAGACCATCGACATCGAAAGTCGGTGCAAAAATTGATAAAGTAAAAGAAATGTTGGTCAATAACCGCAAATTAACCATCAGAGAAATAGCGGAGGACTTGAACATTGCCTATGGATCCGCCCAAGACATTGTGGTTAATGATTTGGGTTTCCGTCGTGTAGCAGCAAAGTTGGTGCCAAAAGACCTCAATATCATGCAAAAAAGAGACCGTGTTGACGTCGCAAAAGACATGATTTGCAAGGCTGAATCCGATCCCACATTCATCAAAAGGATCATTACTGGAGACGAGACGTGGGTTTATGAGTACGACACGCAATCCAGACATCAGGCAAGTGAATGGCGTTCACCAAATGAGCCGAGACCAAAAAAACCACGTCGTTTTCAGTCAAAAAAGAAGGCAATGCTGACGGTTTTCATGGATTACAACGGTGTAGTGCATCATGAATTTTTGCCAGAAGGCCAGACAGTAAACAAAGAGTATTATTCGGGCGTTATGAGACGTTTGCGTGAAGCAATTCGCCGAAAGAGACCAGAAATTCGCCGAAAGAGACCAGAGACCGTCGCACAGTGCTATCATTATTCGTAATTTTTTGACAAAAAATGCAACAAATACCATCCAACAGCCACCGAATTCACCTGATTTGGCTCTCTGTGACGTCTTTCTGTTCAATCGAGTTAAAAAACCATTACGGGGAACGCGTTTTAGCAGCCGAGAGGAAGTAATGGAAAAATCGCAGGAAGCACTGATGGACATACCGAAAACCGAATATAAAAAATGTTTCGAGGATTGGATCAAGCGCTGGCATAAGTGTGTTGCAGTCGATGGGGATTATTTTGAAGGGGACAATATAGATTTAGATGAATAAACTTGTATTTTTAATTTTCTGAATAAATTCCGGGAACTTTTTGATCAAGGTAGTATGCTCTTCTTATGTGAAAGGCGCACGCGAATTAATAAATTATAAACTTTCATTAACTCAACAATTGATAGCTGATGCCGTTGGAGTCAACCCTAGTCTCGATGCCCAGGGGCCGCAAACGCCGTTTGATCAAGTTCAGATGTGGATAGGGACTAATGGCGATGAAACTTATCGCCATTATTGTGAAGGATCCATTTTGACGAAGGAGATTATATTCCTCCTCCTGTTATCCTTCCTGTACTTGAATAAAGAAATCAAAACGTGTGCTAAAATATAAAATGGCGAGTCACTCGTCGTTTTTTCCAATCTTACAGTTGATGATTGATATCGGTTTAATGCATTAACGTACATACATTAGCGTTAAGTGTAGGCTAATCTGTTCCCTGTTACCGTTTTCCCAATGATAGCGAACACACTGTTCTCGGCTGGGCAGTGACTCCCCCCCCCCTCCCCCGGTTAGCCCTCCCCCATTTCCCTCCCTTCTCACGTGGCGTGAGCAGGCTCGTGAGAAATGACAGGGGAAGCATATCAAGGGTGGGAGAGAGAGGTGCACCGTTGCAATTTTTGGCGCGCAAGACCGCAGGGGTGCGTGGAGTCTTCCCAGGGGCGTGTCGAGGTTGCAATGCCCAGGCCAGGGTATGGGGGAGGGGATTTGTGGCAAGTGGGTTTTGAAATTCCCCCCAGCGAAAGTTTTTCGGAGGAGGCTCGAGTGTTGCGAAAGCTGTATGTGTGCACGAAAGCCTATTGAGTTCTCTGTGCGGGATGGGATTCCGCCGAATTGGTCACGCAAATGTGAAGGGCTCATCGGCGAGAAAAATAAAGGCGATGCATGCACCAAAATATGGGACTCGGGAGTAATAGGATTGTCAGGATGTAGAGGATTTCACAAGGTATGCGTACCTCAAAGATTCAGGTCCGAAATAAAATGGGGTGGGTTTCTCGTTTTTGGCAGCATTTTCAACAAAAAAATACGACTATTGGTGAGAACAATACAAGATATGTTTTGCTAGCGTAATAAATAATTCACAAAGGATAGTGAATTCTAGACTTTAAGGCAAGGACTAAAAGGAGGGGAGACAAAGGAAGAAATTTGCGTGCGCGGAGAAAGGTTGAATACATTAAACATTATTTTGTGGCGTAAAAATTAAGTGGAGTGGAATGATTATTATTCCGAAAGATGAAGTTTTACGAATCCAATTGGAGTATTTTTATGTTCAAAATTTTTCAAATTTAATTATTTAATATCCTGCGACCCACCACTAGAGTGTGTGGCAGGGGGTAATTACACAGCAGACTATCCTTCACCCAAAACACCTTTTCCTCCTAGCGTGGTCGGACAAGCGTTATTTTATTCTGATCCCTTATCGTTCGTGGGAAAAATGATATTTTAAATCTATCTGCTGTACACTTGGTCTCTCTAATTTTATTGGTATGGTCCAACAGGAGTACGATGGGGTTTATAATGCATTTTCAACATCATTGCTAAGGAGACTTCTTCCAATCCATATGCATCTGTGATTTATCCTTCGCTCCATTAAATGATTCCCAATTTAGCTCCTCTAATAATTTGGATACGCCGCCACTAGGATTGCACCGTGCCGTCGGGCGCTGGCTCACGCCCTCGTGGTCTGCCCTCTCCCGCAATGGGGCCATCACACGTCTGACCTTACTGCTGCCTGTCGCTAGAATCCCCCCTGACTCCACTCTGATGGTTCCTTCTGTGTGGTGCTCACAGAGAGGTGGAGGTAGGAGCTGCAGATACCACAGGACTATCAGTGGCGGCGTTTCCCTGGTGACGAAGGCGGTTGTGGCGGCGACTGCGGGTCGTGGCTCATGTTGGGGTCAACGATGCCGTCGAGCGTGGATCTGAAGACATTCTGAATTCCTTCAGGGGATTGAACTCACGTGAAGTGAAGCGAGTGGGTGGGTTCGAGGGGGTTGATGTGACGCTCTCGATCTGCAGCCTTGTCCCGAGGATTGCTCGTGGACCTCTGATAAACATAACAGTTTCAGGTTTAACTTTGTGTAATTCCTTCATGATAAGGATAAGGAGGAAATTTTACACTTCCACAATAAAGATTTAAATTTTACGATCATGGTGTCGATGCTGCGCATTATCATCAGGTAACATACATAAAACATTTTTCCACTTGTGAAGTCTGCCTCTTAGAGGGAAGTAAGGTGGGGGGAGGGGTTATCGGAGCGCCCTTCGTCGACCTTCAGCCGGCGATCCAATCGTGAAGGAACCCCCTTAACCGTTCCGGTTTTCATTACGTCTGAGGCCTTCGAGTGTATAGCGGTTAGGATATTCGAGCACTGTAGGGCTGTTTACAAATAATTTAAGTTTCATTGAGGGTGGGATCAGTGCTAGAGATTTAAACAATGTGTCTCGTAATATGAATTAGATAGCATCGGTTGGAAATTTTTAAAGTGATTCGATAATAATAAGAAAAATATCCCCATTAAATATTCAAGCAGTCTTAACGTCAAGGAAACATTATCTGTGTTTGCAGTTAATCACCGAAGTTTAACAGACAACATCATTACCCTATTCATAACGCCGGCGCAGTTATAATTATTGGAAGAGAAAGCTGGTTATCCACTGATATCGCCGACGCTGCAATTGCCCCAAAATCCTTTTCCGTTTACAGAAATGACGGATTAAATAGAATCGGGGGCGGCGTCTTTATTGAAGTCAAAATATCTTGCGTCAGCAGGGCTGAGGTAATTCCAGGTAATGGTTTGGAAAGCTTTTGGTGCTCAGTTCAAAAATTCCTCAATCCAAAAGGTTCTATGTATGCGCATTTTACAGGCGGCCGGACGATACTAGAAATAGAGCAGCAAATCGAGAGTTCCTTATTCCAACGCATTGATAGCGATATAATGTATGTATAATCGGTGGATATTTCAATGTCCCGTCTATTTATTGGACCACTTATAGTTTTAAAACAAGGGTAAAGACAAAGATACCTGCGAGTCGCCATTAAACTCCCTTACAATGAACATGTTTGTACAGATTGTCACTTCACTGACCAGGGACGAAAATATTCTTGACTTGTTTGCAACGAACATACCCGAAAACGTTTTAACTATAGTAGCTCTTAAAGGAATTAGTGACCTCAGGGCAGTACACGCTAAAGTTTCGCTGCATGGGATCAATGGAACACCGAACGTTTCCTATCTTACTATTAGAGAAGGTTCGGGTCCTGCTTTCGTGTATACCGTCGTGGAGAATCTTGCTTCCCTAGCAGTTTATTAAATCTTTTCCGATGTTCCGGCCACTTATCTAAACAGATCTACTAATGGTAGGTTTAACCGGTTAGGCTCCTATGCTACGAAGCCGGTTTCATAGGGAATGCTATGTGAAATTAGGAGTTACATTAAAAATTCTTCCTTACTGAAGAAATGCAATCTTGTTCTTGTCAAAAATATCGCCCGTTTATAAGAGTATTGTGTATTTATTATCAAATGTATATTATGCATTTAAGTTATGCTTTTGCTTCAGAGATGGTACCATCGCCCATGTCATAAGTCACACCTCTTATTTTCGTTCGTCCAGAAGTGACACAAATTGTTTAGACGATCCTTAGCATAACAATCGTCCATCCCACGCATCAGAGGCATACAAGGCCAGGAAGAACGTTACAGTTGGATCATATAGCACAGTTCAGGAACAATTTAGAAATTGTTATGGACGAACGTGGATAAAGTTCTAAGGATAGTAAAGCAATAATTGGCCCAGCTAAAGAAGCTTTTACGAAGAGGAGATAATTAATGACAGTAAACACAAAAGATGGCACCAGTAAAAACTTATATGTGGTGCGAATTTTTATACCATTCGGAAGCTGTATCATACTCATAAGAAGAAGTCTGAGGCAAGAGGAGAGGCTTCGGGAAGATGAGAGGTTTGATACTTGTGTGTGCGAGTGGATAAAGATGGAGCCAATATAACGGGCAGAAAGAAAAACAAATGAAGTTCTGGCGGGAAAGGCATGAGAGGGGTCTGTTGGGAGAAAGTCAAACGAGTCAGGAAACCCCGATACAGAGAATGTTGAAAGTGGACGGAATGAAGGGAGGCAGAGAGACTAGACGAAGCTGAAGAATAGTTAATTATACATGTAATTTGTAATTAACCGTTTAATGTTACCATTATTTCCGGGGATAGGAAGCACAGCAGTGTGTATTTAATGCATCCATCGAAAACTTCTCTTATGAGTGGACTACGGCAAATAAATAAAGTCATACATCTAT
>CM073774.1:10607776-10840749 GCA_037158775.1 Hetaerina titia
AGCCATAGACGGAGTATCACCCGACACATTAAGCTTAACATCACGTGTCCCACAAAGAAAGCGTTATGTGGTCCACTATTTTTTCCTGTTATGCATTAGTGGCATCCAGCTCTTAGGTTTACAGTAAACTTCGTCTATTTGCAGACGATGCAGTAATATATAGGGGCATATTGAGTCAGGAATTTAGTGAATCGCTGTCTAGCGACCTAAATGGGATTCAAAACTGGTGAGATGCATGGAGGCTATAATGAAATTTGAATAAATGTGTTTTAATAAACTTTTGAAGGAAGGGTATTTCACCTGAAAACATTTACAGCATGCAGGAAACTAACATAACAAACGTAGAATCGGTAAAATAATTGAGTTTGACGATAACTAATGATATACCCTGGGGAAAATACAATCGCGTAATAGCAAATGCAAAATTAGGAACCATAAAAATGATACTTGGGAAGTGAGAGGTCAAGGAGATTTGCTATTTCACGTTAGTTTCCCTAGTAGTCAGTGAAAGAGGGTGGAAAAATTGAAATTGACGGAAAGGAAAAAAATGAAGGGGCAAGGGAATGGAGAATGTGAAACACCGAGGTGAGGGCGTTGACAAGGTCGAGTTCAGAGGGGGGGGGGAAGAAAGTGTTGGTCGTTCGATGGGATGGCAGAAGATATGTGGATTTGAATTGCAATGGTTTTCTTTTGTGCGAAGAATGTTAAGTTCGAGGTGCGGGACTCGGCTCGGTTCTTAGTCTCTTCGTTCACGAAAAAAGCCTGCCTAGCAAAGTCAGCCTCGGCTGGAAGACTACTACCGTTAATGAAAACGTCATTATTAGTGACTCGACCGACTTGCTTCGCTGCGTAGTCGTGGCAACGCCGTCCCCCTCGGAGTCTTTACTCCCCGTCCCCTCCCCCCGCCCCCCTCACGTCCGCCATTTTCACTTTCGTTCCCCTTCCGCCATTGACGGTGACTCTCGTGCACGAGTCTCGCCCCCTCCCCCCGCCCGCCGGCAGTCCGTGATTCTTGGAGTCGCAACCGCCGCCGCCACGGAGGGAGGCGGGGGGGCGAGGGGGACGGTGTCGCGGGGGGGGGGGAGGGGGCCGTGGTTTATTGCCGCTGAAGCGAATAATCAATACGTGAAAGCGAGCGGCCGAGGAAAACGTGAAAATACGTCTGACGGGGGAGGCATGGCGTCGCCGACAAGATGATGGGGAGGTGTTATTGAAAAATAAGAAGGTGAAATATCATCATGCTGTACATTTTCCTATGTTCCGCCACGAGACAGATTCGCTCTCGGTGTGGTCCAAAAATTTCGACCAGGTCGTGGCGTGGGGCATGGGATAAGGTCATGTAAAGTCCGTCCCAAAAGTAGGAGGACTGAGTCGATTAAAAAAAAATAATCGCCAGAATTATTCACTCAAAGGTCTTCGAAGTAACTCCCTTGTGCATCGACAAACCGCTGCCAGCGCGTTTTACACGACTCGTACGACTTCTGGAAGGCGGCACCCGGAATGCTGCTAAGATCTTTCGTCACGATCTCTTGTAACGCTTCCATCGAGCCGTGGTGACGTCCTTTCGACACAGATTTGAGGGAGGGTAAGCGGAAGAAGTGGTGGGGCTGTAGGGTGGCTGAGGCATGGTGGAGAAGCTCTTGGCAGATCCGCATGCGAGTTTCCTTTTGTTCGTCCAGCAGCACTTGCGGCACCAACTTCGAACACACCTTTCTCATGCCCATGTTTTCGCCCATGCTTATCAATTTTAGGGATGTCACGTTGATCAAAAACCATGCGAACACTTAATCTACGATCTCTGTCCAACAAGTCGTCACTCTTTCAAGATTTTCGTCACTTTTTGAGGTCGAAGGTCGTCCTGAACATTCGACGTCTTCAACATCTTCTCTACCTTTCCGAAACAATTGTTCCACTTAAAAACATCCGATTTACCCGTGGTGTTTTCACCATAAACTGCCTTGAGCATACCATGGGTGTCTTTCCCAGTTTTGTCCAGTTTCACGCAAAATTTGATGGCATAGGTTCCAGTAACTGGTTCATGACAGAGCGTAGCAAGGTCACATTATAGTGATTTCGCAAACGAACGATCCGCCCTCCGTAAAAGCCAACTACGACCGGTCTCCAGCCTTTCCTGAGACTTCCCTCCCTCCAACCCAGCCAGGGAAACTTCCGCCTGTTCGTCTATCTGGGCAAAAATAAATTGCGTACTACTTTTGGGACCGACTTTTGTTGATCTGACGATATTGTTCACTCTAAATTTCGGGGGTAACTGTGCGATGCCAATCCTTGTAAGCTAATTTGAATTTTTCCTGTACAATTGAAGCTTAAGGACGCTAGTCGGCAGGAACTAATTTCTCTGATTGAAGGATTCTTGATAATTACCAGTCACGCTAATGGCTGAGGTTTAACCTGGCACTCCACGTGGTTTTAAATGTCCCACCCAGGCCCAGATTAAACCTCGAGCAGTCAGGGTGAATGATAATAATTTAGTTCTTTGCATCGAGAGAACAGTTGAACCATAGAGCAGTCGTGGGAGTTGTCTCCAAGAGAGGAAATTCCCCCTTCCGCAAAGCTGCACCAGAGTCGCATCCAATAGGGAGCCCAAGACTGGCTCGGGAGGTCGCCTATCTAAGAACCAGAGCAGAGTCGAGAACATTTCGAGGAACAAAATTCTCAAAACCTATCAATTACCCCGCTTACCCCCCTGGGGTCTTCCCCCTCCTGCTCCCGTGATTCAGGAGGCAGCCCGGATCCCAAGAATCCTCGTCCCGGAAATGCTGTAAGCCCAGATAAGGGCAGGAAAAACTGGAAAAGCGAAGATTACGTGCAAGACTCTGTCATATGGGCACAAGTGTTATCAGTATCAGTGACACAGAGTAAATTTAGCCCGAATTGCATCGTCATACCGCAACGAGAGGTAACGGATTAACTAACTGTCCAACAGAACGACGTAAGGAGCCCTTTTTTTCTGAACAAAATTTGTCAAAGAAAACGCTCACCTCGCATTGACCTAAAACATCTATATTTCCTCTTTCCATCTCTCGCTTAATATTCTCTAATTTGCCTGTCCTCTGCATTGTCCTGACGTTCCATGTTCCTATTCTAACTAATTTCGTCTATTTCTTCGGCGTCTTCTGTCCTGCTACTGTCGGTTTTCCCCTGCAAGGGTTTCGTGGGATGACGACCGCGGCAGTCTTGCCTCCCCCGCTGCCGGGCACGACACGCGGCCGGCTGGGCCAAGTCCCGCAGTTGCCAGGACCCAATATCTCTCTTGTGTCCATAATTTAGTCTTGAGACCAAATCCATTTTGTGTTTGATTGAGGGAATTGGATACGGGGACGTTGGGCATGCTTTGTCAAGTGTTCAAGGAATAAAGAATTTCAAGAACTGCAGTTTTTAAGCGGCACGAGGTCTTCAAGAGTGGTCGAAAGATTGTGGAGGACGAGCCCCGCGCTGGATGGCCGTCGACGTCATCAGCCGACGACAACGCGCCACGTGTGCGGGAAGAGCTGAATTCAGACAGTCGTCGGTTAAGTGAGCGCGTGATCGCAGATCGCATATTGGTATTGATAAGACAAGGACAGTGAACACCATTATCACTAAAAATTTGGCTATGCGAATGATCTGCGCTGAACTCGTCCTCCCGAAGGTCTTTGGATGGATGACCCTGAGGAGAGTCGAGTGTCTGTATGCGAAGGCCTTCTGCAACGGTCTCGTGACGATTCCCCAACCTCCTTACAGTCCCAACTTGACACCATCAGACTATTTCCTATTTCCAAAAGTGATATCCTCCTTCAAAGGACACCACCACCTCCCAAAGGACCCTAAGTGCCGTCAAAGAAGCTTGTACGCGTACCCATAAGAGTACCCTTATCCGGAATCCGCCTGCCAGGGAGCCTTCGAGACGTAAAAAAGCCTCTGGCGAAAGTCTGTCAACGCTCAAGACATGTATTATGATGAATTTTGAGAGGCATTGCAGCAATATCTGAAATAAATCTATTTTTCGGTAACTTTTCCGAATACTTGTTATACAAACCTTGTATGTACTAGTGCATCACTTTCCACTTCAACTGCTTTTACTATTGTGATAGAAATTTTACTCAAATCGCCGTACAATATTTTGCTGCATAAAATATACTAAAAATGGTAAACAATCATTGAAAATTAGACAGAAGCCATGACACTGTTAACATTGTCGCTAAATGCACCGATGATGTCCAATGGGACATGCATTAGTTGGACTCGGAAAGTTTTCGGACGGAAATGAAGACGACCGACCTGCCTTCCCTTCACCTTCGAATGGGCTGGCCGTTTCGCCACTCCGAGGTCTTGGTCGTTACGGGGGCCTTTTGGGGGCCGTGCCCCCCCACTTCCGTCCGTCGTGAAACCTGGAAAAGGAAAACTGGCCCCGCTCTGAGTTATATTCCAAATTCAGACGATCGGTGGGCGTTTCTCTGCCAATGGGAGCATCAAGTCTGCGTCTTGATGCTTAGTCATGACGTTGCTCTTGAAATGTGAACAAGTTGGTCGATGCTCGAAGTGGATTTCGAAGATTCATTGAACGAATCCTTCCTTCGACCCTTGCCCTCCGTCGCCAACTCCTCATTTCCTTTCGTTTCCTGTTGTCTCTCGCGGAGGGTTCTGGTGAGATTGGAAACATTGAAGAGCATGTTCTCGATGGTGATTGGACAAGTGAACGACTTCGATTTGGAACGATATGAACATTGGGCATCCTTCGCCTTGCATCGCGTCTCCGCGGAGTATTTAATCTGCATGAACTGATCCATTTTCACGAGCCATGTTCGACTCCAAAGCGAGATTCGTTCCTCGGGTGCTTTAACCTGTATTGTGAACCGGCCAGCAGTGTATCGATATTGAACTAACCGAGGAAACTTGCGGAAACGCCTCGCTTTTTAAACTGATGGCGAATTTTTCTAGGAATTTGCATCGAATCGTGTATCACCATCTGGCAGGGAGGCAATCGTAGGTCCGGGACCTCGGGCCGCCCGGGACGGCAAGTGGTGGGTGACGCCGCATGCGAGGCGGGACCGGCGGTGGCCCAGGCGACGCGGCCGGCGCTGCTCGACTAGTCGCCCCTCTCCTCCCCCCTCCCGCCTGACCCCCGCTACGACCGCCTACGCAGCGGCGCGACCCATGGGGGTGGCCAATTGAGAATGGGGTTCGGGGGCGGAGAAGGGAGCGGAATTTCCGAAACGTAGTAATCGATAAAAAAGGCTTGTTTGTAAACACAGCCAGCCGCCCCTCGCGAGGCTTGGGCCGCTTCGAAACGACACAGGACGATTCGTATTCATTATTCAGGAGCCCGCAAGCCTCAGAGCACGGTTGAAAGTTCGGCAGGGCACGAGTACTTATCTTCTCGGTCACCATCGAAATTATTCCTTCACTAGTAGGGTCATGAATAATGAGATTTCACGAATGGCGTGTATAGGTTACGGAGAGGTACGCGGATTGAGGGTGGTCTTGTTATGAGGGTGCATATCGCGGTAATCACTACAGATTCCTGACCTTCGAGCAGTCAGCGTTTGTTCACGGTCCTTGGCACCTATAGTTTACTTAAGACTGGAGCAGTGAAGGGTGCATAGTTTGATAGGCAACAAGAGTGGTGTTCAGGATGGACTATTTTAATTTTTTAAAGATTTTGATACAAAAACTATTAATTGTAAATAAACATTGCTGTTTTCTCACAGTCTAACGATTCTGAGACAGTCGCTAAAAATCAAGAAATTTTCCAACATTGGGCGGGTCCACCACAACATCCGAGGCCGGAAGCATTCGAGAAAACGTAGTACGTATTCGGAGTATCGGCTGGAGGGGCCCGATCGTCTAACTTGCCGAGTCGTGACTTTTCACGTTTAATTTGTGGTTCACTCTTGGAAGGTGAAGCCAGCTGTTTTTCCATTTTCCCAAAAGGATTCTAATTTGCCGGCGACGACGTTTCTGACGTCGCTTCCACCGGGAAAATAGTCGAGCCTCGGGATGAGGGTGACACTCCCGTCGAAAGGCAAGTTCAAAGCAAAAGTTTGATATTTTGGAAGAGGTAAACTGCCAAAGGCTTAGTGGAAAGGACTGCCACTTGGGATTGTACATACTGCCACCACAGGGCTTTCAATGAAAGTTGGCGACAACCGTCCCTCATCGACATCCAAATTTTGCAACGTGAAAAACTGGATTGACGGAATATTACTTTTGGATAGAGATATCTGCAGAAGATTTTCGATCGCACTTCTGTGTGTGATTCATTTTTTTTAAGGCTCCCCATGCCCCGTGTGCGGGTCTTCTTAAGTACTTGCCGTCCTTTTGAGTTTTCACATGGATACTAACGACGTCCAACTTTTAGCCATCGATGTTCATGCCATGGTTCATATTGACAAGATAAGAGATTGCTAATAAGCAATTGCAAAAATATTACAAATCTTTCGAATTTCATCCAGTGATTTTTGGATGAGAGACTTTTGAATGTGTGACAACTGTTGTAACATTATTTTATCTGCATTAATATTATAGCTGAGCGAGCTACAAAATCTGGAATATCGACTCGTAATTTCATACGTCCCCACGATATTGAAGCGTTCAGTTTGACCAAATAACTCCGTCGATATAACATCCTCGATAAATTAATATATACTGGAGATAAAAAATACTCGGGGTGGATGACCTCAGACTGGGGCACCCAATTATTGGACGATTGCGGACGGTTTCCCTCGTCCGCTGACGCGTGCCCCGGCAAGGGCCGGGAATGCCCATTGGCGACCTCGTGTCAAGACACGCCGTTGAGGGTCCGATGCAGGGCGAGAGGCCCACAGCGATCAGCAATATCGCATTACACGGTTTGATTAAAAGGTTTCGGGGAAAGTTTCGGAAAAATAGATGTACACAACACCCCAAAATTCTTCAAAGTTGAGCGTCGACAGGCTTTAGCCAGAGCGGCGTTTCTACAACTGGAATGCTCCCTGGTAGGATGAATGCCCTTATGGGCACGCGTGCAAGCTTCTTTGACGGCACTTAGGGTCCCATGGTGGTATTCTTTGACGGAGCATTTCACTACTTCTGGGAATAGGAAGTAGTCTGCTGGTGCCAAGTCGGGACTGTAAGGGGATTGGGGAATCGTCCTGATGCCGTTGCAGAAGGTCTTCGCAAACAGACACTCGACTCTGCTCTTTTGGTCATCCGCCATGACATTCGGGACGAGTTTAGCGCAGATCCTTTCCATCGACAAATTTTCAGTGATAATGGTGGGCACTGTCACTGTCTTATCAATGTCAATACGATCTGCGATCATATGCACACTTAACCGATGATCTCAAGTCAGCATTTCCGGCATACTTCGGGAGAAAATTGTCACCAAAACTTTTTACACAAGCCTTTTATTATTATTTTATATAATGGCTTAGATCCCTAAGAATTAACATCCGTCGTCACGGTATTCAGAAGTGAACTTCTGGAGCACTTCTGAATCGCAGCATGGAACATTCGCCCAACTCCGTTCTATTATTCTGCTTTTCCCCCGTTCACCCCTTTTACGTCCTTTCTCATCGCTTGCATAGCATGTTCGCGGATTATACACTGCTCCGACGGCGCATCAAAACCCATTCAATCACTTTCACTTCCTTCTTCGTGCGAGACGCCCCAGTAACTTCCTTTCCCCCCTCCCATGCCTCAACATTTCTTCTTCCTCACCCCACCCCACCATTTCTCACCTTTTCCATCGTTGTCAACGATATTTCAGGAAACTAAACTCTTTGCTCGTCCTTTTCCCTCGGTGATTAGCCTTCGGCGACGACGCCTTCAATGTAAACATTTTTACCAATAGTTTCTTCTATTATTATTATTCGTGATCTATCCGAATTACGTATTCCGCGTGATTTCTCATTTCGTTAATAAGATTCGTATCCAAATACTATGGCTTGGTTTACAGGTAACATTTTTGTGCAGTAAATCTGAGGAAAATGGGCGGAGTAGTTCTCGCTTAGCCGAATAGCCATTTCGTCAAAGAGAATGAGATCGTTGGCAGGGACGTTTACAAGTAAATAGGTGAAGTGTAGAATTTAGATCTGCGACCTAATGGACCCGGGCTCCTCAGATTCCGGAACTATGGAGCTTGGTCTTACATACATCCGAGGCCCGGTGTGCAATACAAGTCGTTGAGCATAGAGTGAATGGCTAAGGAGAAATTAGTTAGACGAAGATGCAGACTGAGACCGATGGTGTAGTATATCTGAAAAAAGGCTGAAAGAGTAGGGGTGCAGGAAACATTACCATTAGTCAGAGATGTTTATAAAGGTCCTGATGGAAGACAAAATATAATGATAGGTATGCGGGTAAGGGAAACAGGCTTTAAGCGGAGCATGAATGAGAGTGTGAACTTTTGCATGGCCGTGGACAAGTCTATGCCAGAATGGGTCGGGCCAAACCCGATATCAGACAGGGAGAATGTTTTTAGCCGTATTGAACTGCGCCCAAGGACTGATAAATGTCTGACAGCATAGTATAATGGGGTTCGAACACGGGCACTGGTCTTTGTTGCAAATGTCCTGTCGAAACATAAAGCGAGTGCATTTTATTTCTGGCGTGGTCCCATGCGGGGGTAAATACCAGGCTGGCCGGAAGAATGAAGTGGTGCGAGGCGAACAGAGTCCGAGAGTTCATTGATGGTTGATGCACCCCTTCTCTTGATTGGTTTGTGAGGGCTTCAACGGTCATTTGCCGTTGCTTCAATTGCGTAGTGTACTTTTCAAAATGTCCTCCTCGCCCCTCACTCTATGACGCAGCTACGCAGCCTCCCTCCTATCTATGCATGCGCCCTTTCCTCTGCGGCCCCGCTGCGTGGGCCGGCACGTGGACTATCGATTTGATCGTTCCGCCGGCAGCGTGGCGGGACCTGCGTGGGAGGTCGGGTGTTTCAAGGAGTTGCAGTTGCGTTCTGGGCACTACTGTCAAACTCTCAGGAAATGTTCATCGATTTCCACTGAGCAATTCTCAAATGTCTGGCGAGAGAAGATGTGTGTTATACACGAGGTAATTAGAAAGGTTCTCGGAATGAAATAGAAATAAACGACCTACCTAGGTGACACTTTTTCATTTTTCAATGCTGGCTCCCTTTTCACTAAAGCACTTGGACCAACGACGTTCCTATGTCTTGATCCCATCTCGAAAATTAGATTCCTTTAAGCCTACAAAATACTGCCCGGATGTTAGTTCTTTGTTTGAAGAGAATCTCCATCCCCCGAGGACACTGTTGTGCTTTGGGAAGAGATGGAAATCTGATGGAGACAAATCAGGCGAATAAGGTGGGTGTGGCAACAATTATTAATCTTAGTTCACGTATTTTCGCCATGGCAGCGATACTTGTGTGGGCGTGCGTTGTCTCGATGAAAGATGATTTTCTTCCATGCCAACCTGGTATTCTTTTCCTTTATCTATTGCTGCCATTGGTCCAGGAGGTTAGCATAGTATGTCCATTAATTGTTTGACCAGTGGACAGATAATCTATCTGCAAAATCTCTTTCACATCCCAGAAAACTGAAGCCATCACCTTTCCGGCCGACCGTATTGCCTTTGCTTTCTTGGGTGGTGGTGAATCAACATGTTTCCACCGCTTTGACCGCTCTATCGCCTCTGGGGTATAATAGTGGACCCAAATTTCATATGTGGTCACAAACCGGCGCGAAAATCTTGTTGGTTGTTCTTAAAACGGGTCAAACATTGTTCGGAAATTTCCATTTTGATTCGTTCGTGATCCTGCGTCAAGAGTCGCGGCACCCATCGAGCAGATAATCTTATCATGTCCAGCTCCACAGTTAAAATGTGATATGCTCGTTCAGATGACATCCCTACGGCTTCAGCGGTTTCTCGTACTTTCACTCGGTGATCCTCCATGACCATTTCATGCACTTTTGCAATAATGTCTGGGGTAGTGGTACATTTCGGCCGACCACTACGCTGATCATCTTCTAAGCTGTCCTGACCAATCTCCAATTTACCTTTCTTTAGGAAGTACTTAGGCACTGCTCGAATCTCCATTATTACTACGCGGGAAACTCATTTCGCCCTCGCTGACACAGGAGAGGTCTATGGGAAGGAGAAGGGTGTACCCATGAGACGACGAAGTTCGGGATTAGACTCGAGCCGGCGCCGAGGAGCCAGATGCATGCGGATTCGAGGATTTTCATATTTAGCGGTGTGTCTGAAGGAGAAAGGGAGGCGATAAGAGGCAATTTGAAACAATCGTTGAATTGATAATAATGGGGGGAGGCATGTTTGGGGAATTGGTAGAGTTTAATGAGGAAGAAGCTTTGAAATGAGGAGCGGTGATAATTGATGCAGATGTTGATATGGGGTGCGGTGCACCGTCCAGCGTCTCTCGTCAAGTGTGTATGGACCTAAGCTTTCTTTCTCTACGTCATGTTCCTTTTCTATGTCTAACCTTGTTGGCCTAAGTTCTTTAAAATAAAGTGCTTATACCATCTCCTTGGATTCCTTCCACCTCTCTTTGATCTTTTCCTGGTTCAAATATTACCTTACCCCACTTATCTCTATCTGTTAGCACAGATCTTTCCTTTCTAATTCCCGATAATGACTTAACCTTGCTGTATAGAGCACCAATTTCACCCTTCTTCTGTAAACTTTCCATATCCTCGCATTGCGTTTTCCACCATTCTTCTTTTGCTTTATTTGTGGCCCTTCTCAATTTATTGTTTAACTCTTTGTACTTCATTTTGCCTAACTCTGTGTTTACATTCTCCCATTTCCTTTTCTCATCTATCATTCTAATTATTTCATCCGTGATCCATGGTTTCGTTGTACATTCCCTATTTACAGTTCCTATAGTTTCTTTTGTGGCTTTCGATATCTCTTTTTTTATACATGTTTCATTTTTCCTAGATAGTACCTAGCTCAGCTGCCTCATTCATCAATTTCTACAGCCTGTGAATATTTTATACACTTTCCTTATTAAATCAGTTGTTGCTTCTGCGATACATGCCATTTCATAAACCCTAATTTATCATTTTGAATCGATTGCTACACTTCTTGGGCAATTAACTGTGATCAAGGTCGGCATTCTCTCCCGGGATACTGTGCGAATTCATCACGCTATTTCAAAATCTCTTAAGCTCCTACTTACTCTTAAAGCTTACGTGTTAGCATAACCTCATATTATTTGAAGACGGCATGGTAATGTACGGGAAAATAAGGACCCTAGGAATTTCCCCCGCCACACGCCCTTGCGGCGGCTTGCTGGGTATTGAGTAGACGTGGCTGTGCCCAACCAGACCCTTGCCTCACCGACATTAGTGTGCATAGAGATACTGAGAGATTGGAAGGATAATGTTAGGTAAGTGAAGAAGAAGGTGTGGTACTCTTACAAAATGGAGGCTTTCAGAAGTTAAGAAGTGCTGAAGTTTGGAATCATGCTGGGAAAACAAGGGGAAAAATAAAAATCTAGAACCTTTGATTGGTGGAGTCCCTCCAAGTGAATGGACGTAGAGCTCTTCGCAACATCCTCTGTGGCCGTGTTTCACATTTAATTGTTTTATTTGGAATTTTCGGCTCCTTCTCGACGTGTTCCCAACTTTGAATATCCCACCGAAACATTCTTTTCCGGCTTAGCGCTGTACTAACTTCCCCATTTGACCTTGTTCACTTCGTGAAATGAACATTGATCACGCTTATTCTGCTACCGAATGCATTTTTCCATCCCTTCCGGTAATATACTCGAAAATAAGAATAATTTCAATGAATGCCATGTGCTAACGATGAGAGATTCCTATGCGACTTCTGGTGATTCATTTTTCTAATTATTTCCGATTCCAATTAAATTTCTCTTTTCAAGGGCTTTCTACCTGAGACAAAATATTTAGAGCCGTAATCAACCAATCGCCAGATTAAAATGGCAACGAATGAGCAAAATGACTCGGAGTGCCAAATACACATTTCATGTATATTTTCATGATGATGCATAAACTAGAGCAAGTATTGGATGTGTAGTATGTACTTTCCAGCGCTACTTTGTGGAATTGATCAATGAATCCAAGAATACGCCTTCTATTTACTCATTTAGGTGAAAATACGAAATGTATTATTTGAGTTAGAATGAAGTGCGTGCAAGTGCTTTGACTCGATGTCTGTGCCAAAGGAAAGTGCTAATATAAAATAAATCATTATTATGGCAGGAGTACCTATTGCTAGAAACGATTAACTCGTTTTAATGGCCTAAAGTTGCATGGGTCGTGTTGGATTGTGAAGCGCCTTTCAATGGCTACAGGTGTGTGCATAGAACTTTCATCAGATCTGCGATCTTACGCAGCATGTTGGGCGCGGGCTAGTTTCGCGTGCAGTTTCTGCGTGCCGAGGACATGCACGGTTACGGAGAGCGGATTCGACGGGGCGCCCGATGACTTCACGAGAGGAATCCTGGAAAGCGCCTTCGCAGCGGAGAAAGTCCGGGAGGGCAGACGTGAGGGAGGCCACGTTTTGGGTCCCAAGTGGGCAAGGAGGAGTACGGAGAGCAGAGCGAGAGCGAGAGGTGGGGTCAAGTCACGGGGGAAGACATAGGAATGCCGACGAGTGGGATCCGTGAAATGAGACAGGGGTGAGAGTGAGGGGCAACGTTCCTTTTTCTGTGTTCCCATAGACTCGATCCACTTCGTTTATTTATTCAATGCTAGGAATAGAGTTCAATTGAAAAGACAAGCAAACCTAAAGAATCTCGTCCCAAAAGCACGAACGAGATATAACAGTCTTCTGTCCCATCTGAATGGAACTTACAGTTTTTCGTTCACGTTGAATTCCGTGCATCAACATGTCTTTCACCAACTAGGGGCGATCATATTCTGGATTTGTTACGAGAGACAGCTAGGTTTTTTTTCATGATATCCTTAGTTCGGGAGAGAAAAATGTTTAAGTGAACGCGGTATTTCCAAATTTTAATCAATCTTCCGACGAGGTACCTCATAGTAAATTACTCACACAGCTAGAAGCCGCATGATTAAAAAAATCCTGAGTTGGATGAAAGACTTTTTGAATGATCGGATGCAAAGAGTGAATGGGTGAGGTTGGCTCCAGTGCAGTAGAAGTCACTTCGGGTGTTCCCCAGGGGTGTGTTGTCGGACCTCTTTCATTACTACTTTTCGTCAACTATATTGACTCCGTGCCCACAAGCAAGATACGTCTATTTTCCGACGATGCAGTGGTTTACAACCTAGTCCTTATTCATGAGGATTTTGTAGTACTAGCAGATTACTAGATAACCTAAATGCAGATCAATTTTGGGGCTAGGGGTGGCAATTAGAATTACTAAAAACGTGAGTAGTCATGAATTTTTGGAATTTACGTACTTCCCTCACGAATGCCTACTGCATCAGAAACAGCATCATATGAAGTGCAGACTCGATTAAATACTTGGGGGTTACCCTCACTCACGACCTCTCTTGGGTAAAATATATGCGGGAAATATGTGGGCAAGGGCAAAAAGGTAGCATTAATCAGAAGAGTAGTGGGTAAATGTGGTGAAAGGGTCAACGAGCGATGTTATCTTTCGCTTGGATAGACGTCACTTAGAATATGCTGCATGTATATGGGATCCTCACGAAGTTGGATTGATTCCGAGCTGCGTAAAGGGGCTGAATTTGTAAAACGTTATGAAATAGAGAATTCCGATACGTGGATTTAGATTTTTAGAGGGATTAGTTTGGGCATCATTCACTGAGGAAATGTCCTTTATGCAATACATCTCTTTCATAAATTAGAATCATTCTATATAGTATATTCTATAATAAAATAGAATCAATCAGGTGATTTTGTAAATTTGTATATAGGTCTCCATTTTTAGACATCATGACCTAGAAATTTAAATTATTTTGCATTTTTATTGAAACTAAAGAATGAAGAAAATTTTAACTTTTGATGTTGCCTTGTGTTTAATCATCCCCTGCCAATCACCCTTCTGGTGTCTTGCATGGTACCATGAATATGTTGAATAATATTGGATAGTTACTTCTTTTCGAAACGATTCTTTACGAAATGGGAGCATTTTTCCTCGAACCCTTTGAATCTCGAAATTAGACCCTTCTTATCCGTTTCACGAACCTTAGTTTCCTGTTTGCAGCCCCGCAGGTGAGTGGTTTGTTCCTGTTTGAGGTCTTGCGACAGTGTGACTCCAAGCAATCGAAAGAATAGGGACAACTGCTCTCTTTTCTGGTACAGATGTATCTGCTTAAGGGTGACTCCCATTGCCAAGTGCAACTGGACCTACATCCTCCCTTACACCATTCTGGTCTGTTCGTCTGGGATGGGTACGTAACGAACTTCCTCCTTACTTTTTCCTCGAGAAAATCCCCCACCCCTTTCCACTTTCGGCGCGAACGCTTAGTGCCATGCAACGACACCTGGTGGCCTCCGCCCTCCCCCCATCCCAGGCCCCCCCGCCCCCCTTGACGCGGCCACGTGGTACAACGAGTGCGGCGAGAGGCGTCCTTCGGACTGGAGGCCGGGCCCATAGTAGGAACCATCCCTCGACCACTGTGGAATGCATCGACATGCAGCTTAGCTAGTTAGTGCGTGAATTCTACATGAACAAACTGCCGCTAAGATGTGTCGGGGGTGATTAATTATTTATTTATAAATATATTCCCTGCAAGCCACCACCAGGGTGTGTGGCAGGGGGTGAATACACACCAGAATAATTTTATCCGAAAATGACCCTACCGAGGTCGAAAATGTGATCCCCTATCGCTCGTGGGAAATATGACATCTTAAATGTTTCTGTTCGACACTTAACCTCTCAAATTTTGTCAACATGATCTCTCCTAAAGTAGTACGAATTAATTATTACGTGATTAAACACAAGGTTTGCAAAATCTACAATTAAGCTTTCCTTAATATTTAGCTGCAATACATTTGATGGGAAAAATAAACTTGCAGTTTATTTGGCATTAAGGAAGGCAGAAGGTTTCTAAAGAATAAATCAATGCATTAGGCTCCGCAGGGGGCCTAAGGATATTTCGTGACATATTAACATGTACAGTTGTGTGCACTCCCAGGGTCCCATCAATGAACTACCATAAGGCGCCAGACTGCTTTTAATGTAATATCAGTAATATAATTAATTCAGTTAATACAGATAATAGAATTCCTAGCATCGTGTGGATGAAACGTTACCTGAGACATTCGGTGAAATTTGTGTCAACACTTCGAGAGAAGGAAAGAATAAGTTTGCCCTTCTGAACTGCTGTTTTCTGTCGCTTTTCTCGTTTTAAAGAGAATTTAATGCAGACACATTCCCCTGAACCTCTCTCAACATAGAGCCAACTTGGTATTGCACTTTCGATTAAATTTTCAGCTAATCTTTTCATTTGAATTCCCTTAACGCTTTCTGCAATTCCTTGAAGGCCATCCCCCTAGATATTTCATGATCATAGCAGTCATTCCGTTTGTCGCTAGAGATGTCGATTCATATATTTTCAAATCTTGGCGTGACCTTTTCACGTCTTAAAGGTTCTCTAACATCCGGGCTGCAGCATCTAGTTTCCGAGTCACCTGTCATAAAATGACTTGGAATGGACCTGTTGACTTCCGAGGGCATGGCGCCTAGGAAGCCTCGTATCCTCAATATTTCCGCATTTATCTTTTACATAACTGTACCAATGAGCTCTGCATCATTCATATTATGCCATTGCAGTCACCGTTTAAAAACAAGTAACATTTGATTTGAGCCTCTTATCCCATAGCGGGAAATATATGGCATTTATTACAACGTTCAATCGAAGTGAAATTCAATGCATATGTTAGCATACGTTGGGGGAATTCCGGAAATAAGTGAATACTCAAACTGCGTTAGTTACACTTCAATGGTATATTTTCCAATTAATAACCGCGCGTTTATTACAGACGAGGAATTTATCGTTGTACCTTTTGCGCAGTCTTCGTCTTTCCAAAATCCATCTTGAACGGTAGATTACCAAATCCAAAAAGAGCAATAATAACTTATCCCTCGGTTCGGCAGTCCATTCCACTCAACTACTCTTTTCTAAGTACCATGCACCTCTAAGGTGTGTGGCAGGGAGTGAGTACACACCAGACTTATGTTTACCCGAACATGACCCTACCGCGATCGAACAATGAGCCCCTATCATTCGTGGAAAAAATGACATCTTAAATATATCTATTCTACAATTCATCTCTCTAATTTTATTGACATGATATCTTCTACCTTAGAACGATGGAAGCAATAATACATTTCCAACATCACTGCTAAAGAGACATTCTTCCAATTAATTCAAGAGATTTAATCTGTAATTTATCCTTCGCCACATGGGGTGATTCCCAGCCTAGATTCTCCAATATTTTAGAAACGCCAATAAGTTCATCCTCTCAACGTTTTACAAATCTAGCTCCTCTGCGCTGCACGCGATCCAATTCGGTCACCAATCCAACTACTCATTGTGTGTGCGCGAAATATGCGATGGCCACATCGCATCGGGGCACGGGCACATGGCATCGAGGAATGGCGCGGCAGCATGACCGCAAGTTCAATTCAATGGGCGGTACTCCTAAAAATCGTGAGCGTAAGTGCAGCAGTTACCATGGGAGGCGACTGGCATCTACTTAAAGTCATTTCCGCCATTACGGGGTCATACATATGGGTGAATATTGAGTGGCAGCCCACAAAAGATCACCGTGCATTCTGTCTTCCCAGCATTCGCCGCTGTGTAGGAACGCGGGAAGGCTTCTTCGGCGTTTCCTGGGGTGTGCCAGTCACTCCCGACCTCCCCTCCGTCGTAGTGGAAAGCCGAGGCCCCCCCCCCCCCCACACAACAAGGCCCCCTCTCCCACTTCCCCTCCCGGCCGCCGAAACGCCAACAAACCCTCCCCTCCATTTCCCGCCGCGGCGTCCTCTCCCCCCATCAGAACGACCCCTCTTCTGGGTGGCGAGTAGTCACGTGACCAGGTTTGTTATGGTCCCTCAGCCAATGGCGTTCGTCGGAAGACCGACGCTCCTTCTCCTACATTCCCCTTCCCTCCCGAATCTTCTCCTTCCCCCCTCTCCTGCCCCGCCTGCTTCTCACAGTCCCCCCTTCCTCCTCCGCCTCCCCCCCCATCCGTGCCCGTTGGCTGCTACGTGCGCTGGCGAGGCTGAACCTACACCCAAACAGTGGGAGTCGTGAAGCCGCGTCGCCGTGATAAGTTGTACGGTACAGAGGAATCAGTTGCCAGGATATTTTTGTTTATTCCCAGAAGGTGCGCGTTTTTTGCCACAAGTTTGTGCTCTGATGCCTTTCGTGGTCGGGGTTGCGTCCCCACGTCGTGCCGGGAGGTGCGTTTGGTAGCATTCCCCGATTCGTGCCGTCCGAGGCGGCTGGCGCGTCTAACTCGGACCAGGCTTTGTTGTTAATACTATTTAAACTGTGTGGCTTGAGGTCGGTGTGAGTGTTGCTTTGTTTTCAAGGGCCACGGCTATCCGTACGTCACGGACCACAATAAACCTCTGCATAAACGGATATTTTGATTTGGTAAAGAAGGCGAAGTTCCGGGGAGTGTGTGTGTTCTCAATCTCGTGTGTGAGTGTCTGTTTTGGTAGGCGTTAGTCCCCTTCCCCTTCCACCCCAACCCCCTCTTATTCCCGGTCTCCCGTCACCCTCCTCCGAGAAGACCCGAGACGAGTCAAAAGTTTAGTTGAGCCAGAGTAACGCGGTGATTTATGTTTTGTTATTTTCTCCTTCCCCATTCGACGGCCAAGTACCGAAGATCAAGGGGAAACATCTCTCCGAGGGACTCGTTGACGTGTGAGTTTTCAATTTTAAACTCAAGCCTTTATTTTCGTGCATCTGAAACATCTCTTGACGTGTGTGAGTTGGAGTCGCATATTTTTTTTACATTCGTTTCACTCCACGGCGTTAGCTACGAGCGACGCTTGTGTGGAGGACGGAGAAATTCACCGGTCACAGCATCTCTCACCTGATTCTGTCGTGCAAACTGCCCATTAAGCGTACGTATCACAACCACCACCACCTTCGCCTACCCCAAGACTCCCCCTACCCTTTCCTGCCCAAACCAACCCCAAGCAGCGTGCACTCAACCCCTCCGCTGTAAAACCATTCCCCGAATCCGACCCCCCCTGCCAATCCGAAAAGGGGGAAAGGCTAAGAAATATACACCCATACCCTACCCCAGGCGCGGGAAGAAGATAGGGGTGTGCTTTCGAGGGGTCTTTTCGGGGGCGTCACAGATCGTTGGCATTCCATTGCGATATCTTGGCGTGCACCAAGCCAGTCAAGAGTACTTCATAATTTTGGGGGCGTGTGCGAGAGAGAGAGAGGAAAAACCCGGAAACGCCAATTTTTCGGGGGTGAGAGGAAGTTGGATAGCAGTTGTCGGGGAGTCCTTTGTCGGTCAAGGTTCTCGCGATAAATTTGACTTCGGCAATTAAGTGCCGGTACGAGTCTGGAGATTTACCAGTGCGATTAGTGTGTGTGCGTCCGGTGTTGTTTTAACCATCCACACCTTGGCCAAGGTGCAATAAACCCTAGGGATCGCCTGTGCTGCTTCATTCGCATCCCCGTCGGAGGAGAGAGGCAAGAGGAAAGGAAGAAGCGGCAGTCAGTTCAGCCGGCTCTCTCTCCTCCCGTAAGAGTGGGAGGGAGGCTTTGCGAGGATCGTTTCTGTGGGTTGAGGCGGTCGGGTGGAAAGGGAGAGGGGGCGATAAGAAGGAGGGGGAAGACTCCGTGCGAGAGAGAGAAAGAGAGGGGAGGAGGAGAAAGTGAGAGTTTGGGTGGGGTGGGGAGGAGGAGCGGCAGGGGCGGGTGCGGCAGCAAAGCAGTGAAAGTGGCGGCGAGGGGACACCGGTCGCACTCCCCGTCGTGGGGAAGACGAGACCATCTTCTGCAGCTGCCGGTGCGAAGGAGACAGCGGAGCAGCGGCGAGCGGGGCGCGGCGGACCGAGGGAGCAGGGGACCCGCGGGGGGCAGGAGGACGAGACCGTGGGGCGCCGGGAGTGACGGCCGCTGGTCGTGTTTCGTGCGTTCCTACCACGGGAGACGCGGCCTCGTGCACCTCTTCTTCCCGAGGGGACGCGGCTGGGAAGGGTGGGTGGAATAGGGTGGACCCCTAATTCGAGGCTGATTGCCAGTGAGGACTTTTTTGAATGCAGACATCTCGTCGAAGCAAAGCGTTCGCACGTAAACAAAGCAGCCCCGAAGAGGACGTCGTTGCCCATTGGCGTGCATGTGCCGCGTGTGCTGGCTTGAAAGTCCCGATGGTGTATAGGTTGTGCGTTTGATTGTGTCCGTGCGTATGTGTGTGAGAGAGAGAGAGAGAGTTTGTAAGTTGTTTCCTTTCGTTGTTGTTAGATTTGAAAATAAAAGCAAGCCCGCAGACAGCCCTGATTCAACGAAACCTTATATTTTGTAAATTTTCTGCATAGTTTTCGTAGGAAGAATTAAATGCTGACAGAATAGGAACATTTATGCCAGAATACGCATTTTTTTAATGATAGAAACGTAATATTCCCTCAGATCCTCGTCGATTGAAGTGCTTTTGTGATTATTTGCCGCCCCTCTGCTGGCTTACTTTTCGAGGCAAGAGTAGAGTGGTGTCGGTCGCTCTGTGGAAGTATCGCCGTGGTATCCGTCGTTCATTACCACTTAGCCTGTTTTCGGGATATCTGTTGACGAAGTCCATCGGTCCTGATTCGTGTGAACTAGTCCCATTAACTCTTCCCCGTCATCGCGACCACTTCTGAATAAGTTTTCGGATCCACGGAGGTAGATGCTTGTTCAGCCAAGAGGTACGGACATTTCGTTCTTCGAACACTGTTCCCAGCCAGGAAGAGTTGTGGCGGAGTTCGGAATCATCGGAGGGAAGGGGGTTGGGTTGCGAGGCGTGGTGTGGCGCGGCGACGACAACAATAACGTCGGCTTCGACTACAACGGCAGCAGCAACAACAACCACAACACCAGCAGCGCCAGGGTCGAAAGCAGGATGCCTCAGAGGAGGGGGACCAACGGTCACGGCCAAGGTGACGTCCTGGCCGCGGCGATCGATGCGGCCGTGGAGGCAGCCGGCGTGGGGGGCGGAGGGTACGATGCCTTCGAGGAGGACGGGGGCGTGGGGCCCCGCTGCTGCGCGCCTACCGGGTGCCTCCACGGCACCCAGGAATCTTCCGGGCAGCAGAGGCCACGCAGGGTTGACCCCAACTCCGAGGACGCGGTCAGGGTGACCTGTAACAACGAGCAGTGTCCCCTGGGGTCTTTCATGCACCGTGACTGCTTCGAGGCGTGGGAGAGGGGTGTTCTCCAGCACCTAAGGGGCACGGGGAGGGCCCGGGGGGTGGTCCGAACGGCAGAGACTCCAGAACCTCTGGACCCGGAAGGGGTACGACCTGGCCTTCAAGGCCTGCGGCTGCCGCTGCGGCAGGGGCCATCTGAAGAAGGACCTCGACTGGGTGTCTCCGGCCACCCAGCAGCAGCAGATGATAGGGGCCGGCGGGGGAGGCAACGGGGGTCCGGGAGGCGGCGGGGCCGATGAAGGGGCAGCTCAGGGCGTGGCAGAGGAGACTAAGAAGCGGAGGCGCCGGAGGAACAGGCAGAACAACCGGCCGGCCCTGGGTGTGGTGGTGCACCACGGGGGAGGTGGAGGCAACCACCACAGCGTGGTGGTGGGCACCATCGAGAACGGTGGGTCCACGGAGATCAGGGGCAGGGCCGGCAGCCTGTCATCTTCGACGGCCTCGGGTTCGCCGCCCCCGGCGTCCTCTTCATCCGCCTCTCCCAGCCACGGCGGGGGCAAGAAGAAGTCCAAATTCGACTTCTTCTCGGATAGGTCAAGGTGCGTTTAACTATTCTTCATTTTTCCAATGTGGACCCCTTCCCCCCGGCAGGTGTACCCTCTTTCTGAACTTAACCACCCCTTAAAGACCGGCTCCAAAGCATGCCCCTGACGCAGTCTTGCCCCCTCCCCCCTTCTCCCTAGTCAAACGTAATCGATTTGTCAGCAGATGTGCCGTAACGTGAACACCCGCTTTGAAAACCCCGGTCTCTTTCTACGTCGTAGATTCTGCAACTCCGCTCCTACATCAAGCCATTCTCCTTTACGTCTCCCCCTCTTCTTGCATTGTATGTCATTTGCTTTAATTATTGCGTGTCGTCGTCGTGTCCAATGTTTGGTAAACAACCGCTCGTATTTTACATAAAGTTTAATTTTAATAAAGGAATGCGCGTTCAGCATTATAGCTAATGACTGATTTACCACTTTGATGATCTGCCGGTTTTGTTGCGTCACATATTTTATGCGTCCTATCGTAGCTGTATACTTCATATGGCACGACGGCGTTCGTACGAGTAACCGTGACATGCGCTTCTCGGCAGTTATCATTACGAACGGAGGTTTAGTGTGTGGAATATTAAAAATCAATCGAAAGAGTGAATGAGATTCACCCTATCAAGAGAATTAGAAATTAATTAAGTTTAGCCGGATTCATATGGACGAATGTCTCGCGAGATTGTGGGACCGCCATCATGTCAGTGAAGGGGGTGGGGGAATTGGCATCACGGCTGACGGTAGCTGGTGAGTCTTGCTGCTTTGGACCACCGTCCATTTTGGGTGGGGATAGCAGTGACGTCGTCGTGCCCGTCCTCCCTCGAATGAATCGGCCTCTGTTTACATCCGCATCCCCTTCAAGCATCGACCGATCGCGGTGGGCCGTGCATTTGTACTCGCGCGTCGGGCTGAGGGGGGGGAGACTCGCAAAAGGTCAAGTGTCGACCAAGGTCTCCTAACACTCCGGACGTGCATTCTTCCATCCATTTACTTTCGTTGGTGCAAGCGACATTTGATGTGGTGACGGCATGCTATAATGACCCATTTGATGCGCTCCATTGTGAATGCTTGTGTATGCAAATTGGAGTAATTTTTAATTCTGGGTGTTCATTCCCCCCCTCTTGGATTTCACCCCTCCGCATTTCAATATACCGCCCCCAGGGCTCGCTCCTTTGTCTTCCTAAGTCCGTCGCCAGGGTCGATCCGTTTTTATTTTCGCGTGCGATGATGTGTTTACGCTTGCTTCCCCTTCAAGTGACCTCGTGTTGTGTGCCTCCGCGACGGCTCGTCCTCCGCGCGGTGCGTCGCTCGTCGATCGATGATGCGAGCGGGGGACGACGTCGCCTCGCCCGGTAAACAACAAGAGCGCCGCCACTCAATCCCCCCTCCTCCCATCAATCTTTCGGATATCAGCCTCCCCCCCCTCGTTCATATTTTTGACCGACTCGCTCCCGAAGCCCGTGGCGTGACCTTGCCGATAGAAGCCGTATTATCGTCTTGCATCGAGTCATCGCCGATTGTGAGCACTCGCAACTTAGAGCCGTTCGTGCTTTGATTTTCCTTCGACCAAGTCTATCGGGAAGGTTTTCATCGAGTGCTGTTTGCATTTGTTCCACCATTCACTTTTTTTGTAGTGAACTGCAGGAAAATCAACAGGGCAGGCATGACTTTTTCGTTGTTACGTCACTGTCAATTAAGTCACCGACATTTTGTAGACTACAAAACAACTTCCGTGACTTCGCTTGATTGAAATTAATGTAATCTTCAACTAGTTGAAAGCCAACGCTGTGCGTGACGTACGCGATTGCCTTTTTTTGCCCACGTCACGTTACGACTGTTTTGTTATGATTCTTTCGAGAGACCATTGAGGAAAACGTTTCATAAGCTCCAGGCGTACATGTATCCGAGGACTTATTTTGGCAGTGATTTCTGGAAATTGAAATGCGTATCAAACGGTATAAATTGAATTCTAAAGAATGTAATGAGTGAGTTCTTTCACTTTTTACGTTCGATTACGATGGTGCAATATCAAATGGGCGACACTCGGAATGGTGTTGGTGAATATTGACATCTCATAAACACTAAATTTGCATGTGCATCTACATCTACACATACCCCACAAGCCGCCGCAAGGGTGTGTGGCGGGGGGTGTTTGGTCACCGGCCATCAATACACATTCCCAATCATGTCACCATGCACAATTATTAGTTTGATCATCCACTCGATGAATTTTAATCACACGAAATGGAGTACTTACACAACAATTATCAATAATGGGATACGTATATTCAAATCATGCTGTGAAATGTTAAAAATATCTGTCAAATAAAATAGATAACATGCAGGAATAAACTTACAGGATGTCGACAAAATATACACACTACCAAATCTAATTATCTCCTACGGGTTTGATGTCGTTTTTATCGCTAATGGTACCAGGAAAAAATGAGATTTTATTTCTATCCGTTCTTCAATAAATCCCCATGATTTTAGGTTGGTGATCTGATCTGTCATAGGTGGGAGCCAATAATAGGTCATTAACATCCTCCGATGATTGACCTGTCTTAAATGTACGCAGTAAATTTTACCTGTATTAAAGCCTGCGGTCAACTAGTGACTTCCATCCCAATTCTTCCAATAGTGTCGTGATAGTGTATAACCTTGTTCATAATAACTTTTCACTAACCTAACTGCTTTTCGTTGCACTCGATCTAGTTTCGAAAATGAAGTTCACTCATCAGGATCCCATACACCCTCAGAATACTCAGGGTGGAGCTTAACGTATGTGTTGCTTCAAAGAATTTGCGAGGATCTGTAATAAAGCATGTGGTATAGTTAAATAAATTGAATGGGTGGGACGAATCGTTCTTTTCTGGTGAGCACTGAGAGTTATGAGAAGAGCAGATGCGTTTTTTACCGAATTTAAGGTCGACCGCTATTGAAATTTCTGTAAAATCAATGTGCACACCAATTGAAAATTGATCGGACATCCTTTAAATGGCAGAAATGTCTTGGCAGTGAAGGTAGCCATGACATTACCAAAAGTATTTTGTGAATTTGAATGAATATTTTTTTTATTTAGATCCTCGGGTGACTGCATACCAAAATGCGGTGATGGGCATAAACGAGATAATGGATGGTGATAACTCTAAGCAGATGTGATCGGTGCTGTGAGGTGGAAACTCGGCTCGTGCGTGCACCCAATAGCTTAATAACTTCCGCTCTATAATGCAACCATTTCAGAGAGTAAAAATCATTCGCCTTGACCGGGATTCGAACCCGGATCCCTCGATATCCGGCCGAGTGCTTTAACCACTTAAGCTACCGAGACGTCCTCTTACACTCTGAAATTTTGGGGGCTTTAAAGGAACAAGATGTTATGACGAAATACCGTACATACAATGTCACAGGCATTCGTAGTCGTGCGCGACGCGCCACAGTCCACGATGTTAATAAAGCCAATTTCAAACACTTAGGCTGTTCATACCTTAGACAAATTTCAAGAAACTGTAACAGTAACTTTAACGGAGTCACCCGCTATGTGTGCATTATAATGCAACCATTTCAGAGAGTAAAATCATTCGCCTTGACCGGGATTCGAACCCGGATCCCTCGATTAACATCTTGTTCCTTTAAAGCCCCCAAAATTTCAGAGTGTAAGAGGACGTCTCGGTAGCTTAAGTGGTTAAAGCACCCGGCCGGATATCGAGGGATCCGGGTTCGAATCCCGGTCAAGGCGAATGATTTTTACTCTCTGAAATGGTTGCATTATAATGCACACATAGCGGGTGACTCCGTTAAAGTTACTGTTACAGTTTCTTGAAACTTCCGCTCTCTTTTACTCTTTCGTTTCGAAAACATATGGTTCTAAAATATTAATCTTGTCGATTACCATTCCCATCCACTTTTCAAACACTAATTTTACCATTACCTGAGCGATTTGAAACTTTAGAAATGAAAAAATAGTAACTTTGTTATTCCACCGATAATTTATTACGAAACCCGTCTTGTAATAAATTTTCTGTGGAATCTAAAAGTCACTATTTTTTCATTTCCAATGGGAATCGATTCCATAAAGTTTCGCCGGAAACCATCAATTATAAATTGAAACTTTATATTTAATTTAATTTCAATGAGATTTACAAAAATAATGGTATGTGACATTTTAATGATCGTCAAAAATGACAACAGTGTGCAAATCATAATATAAATTAAAGTTAGTAATGTAAAAGCTTTCTCCAACTTTAAGCTTTGGTTAAAATCGGATGAAAGAAAGTTAGAAAAATACTACATCGGCTCTTTCTTCCACATTCTCTGGTGAAAATAAGAAAGCCCATTATTCTGAGCGTTGTTTAAACTTCAGGTTATTACTATTTTTGCATGAGACGTATTTAAAAGAAAAAAAACTGAAAACCAACTTGAAAACTGCAATGCAAATCTTATAAGTGGCGTGTTTAGTTTTCGAGATTAGAAAATGTTGAATCACTCAAACTGAGATCGCCATAAGAACTGGAAACTCCGCCCGAAGGTCCTGACGTCTAGATAGAACCCTAAGGGTACGTCGAGTGTTCGTTCGGAGGATGAACCGATGGGATATCATTTCATATATCATCAATAAACATCCTCTTATTTCAATGCGACGTTTTGTTATACCATTTTTTAATGCCAGCTATACATTTGTCAGTAAAATCAAAATTTCTTAATGTGCCGTGACTTTAAAATTGAAAAAAATACCCAAAACTTGTAACTTGGGGAATTGGAGCTAGTTCATTAAAAGGAATTGGATGCTCACTTCAGCATCGTAGGTGGAACGAAATGAAATTCTCTCTGGCAATATTTAGTCAAAAAAAGGAAAGAGTGAGGCCATAAACTCTGTTTCCATTCTTTTTTATATATTTCCTACACACATATTAATAATTCTCGGCAGATCAAGTATGACATCCAATAATTCAATCGCCCAATGTTGCTCGGACGACCAGGGCGGTGTAATAAATGCGGTCGAGGGTTTACCGTTGAAAATACTTTCATTGCGGCCAACCTGTTTTTATAAAACCTCGTGGTGCCAAACATTGGACATCTTGGCGAATCTTAGTTACAGACTCGTGGCGATGATACACGTTTCTCTAAAATATCGTAACGTGCATCTCGAAGTAGAATTCCAAATGTCTTTTGTGTATTCTAAGGACGGGACAAAATCGTGGAGAATAAAAACACGCACGGAAAACTTTGTAGGTTACAACTTCCATCCGTGAGAACCTTCGTGGCCGACAGAAAAAAAGCTGGCGGGAAAGAAGCCGTGAACTCATAAATGCAGATGGAAGGAGTGTGTCTGTCGACAGGCGTGGACTCGGAGAAGACGTATCAGAAGACCGAAGAACTATTACCGATGGCGTCTGGCTCCTTGAGGAGATGATAGTGATGTGAATAATGCAATCGGTCAGTTTTACGAAATAACCTCTCAGGTCAGAATTTACAACAGTTCCCACCCAGAAGGCCCTGGTTCGAATCCTGGCCAGAGATTTTTCAATGGCACCCCGATCCCTAATATGATGGTGTTTTGTGGAGATCACTTTGAGTGAGCACGCCGTACGTCCGACGGAACGTTTAACTGTGTGACCCCTTGGCACCTTTCGTTAAGAGTAGGCTAATGCCGACGCCGGGTGTCCCTCCGGACCCCGGATTTAGGACGCGGGAAATGCGTCCTAAATACGCCATCTTGCAACCCCATAATTCCAGGTCCTAGAAGCGAGACACCTAGCAGAAGAATAATCGCTATGGCGGGAATGTATTATTTATGTTGGTCACACTGGCGTTGCTTATTTCTTCACTTTTTAAAAAAACGAAAGGGGTTTGTAATAACTTCCATTTTACCAAGTTATTGGATACAAATATTTGAAATGTAGAAGTAAACATATTTCCATGTTTGGTGCTTCATTTCGTGACTAAGAACATCGTCTTTGCCATCGTGGGTGCATCCATGCCTCGGTGTTGTGTTTGTTAAATCCTATTTTGGTATATAAACACTACGGAAAAGAATCTACGAGCACAATGTTATGAGAGTGTAAGCATTTAGTAATGTCCACGGTAATCGGTTTCGCTACGTAATCCCACGAAGTAATAAAATCAAGAAAAATGTAAAAGCACCGACAGGGACTAATTGTGGGATAAATATTGAATTGCTATTAAGCGTAACTTAAAAATATGAAACATTAGCCAAGAAAAGTACGCAAAACTGTAAATGAACTACACGCGACTCAATGCATACCTGAAAACAATTACTGGCTAGGATTAATGACCGAAAAATTAGCCTGGAATAAAGTACCATATAATGAAATAAATGGTTTTAAATTGTTGAAATGTAATACTATCTGACCTAATAATGAAAGCAAAGTATAAAAAACAGATAATCTATAAAGAATCTACATGTAGTCCAACGAGAAAAAAAAGAACACGAAACAAGTGCCAAAAATCGCCCCCAAGTTACTCTAAATTAAACGAGAGAAATGGACAACTTTAATGAAAGACTGCCGAATGAATTGTGATGTGAATACAGAATTACGCAAAAAAGATTACGCGGTTTTGCAACTACACACGAATGTTTTCATAAGCTATCTCAAATATCAAAATATTTACATTCGGGCAAATTCTGTTTATTCTCAGGGCTATCGGAATGGTGCGGAAGCTAACCCACTTGTTTCCCACCCAGAGGGCCAGGGTTCGAATCTCGGAGGGGTCAGATATTTTCAAGTGGTGTCCCGATCCCTAATATGAAGGTGCTTTGAGGAGAGCACTTTGAGTGAGCACGCCGTCCGTCGGAAGGGACCTTAATGCTGTGTGACCCCATGGCGTATTTCTTTGAGAGTGGGCTAATGCCGACGCCGGGTTTCCCTCTCCACCCTCCCCATCCGTCCATGATGGCAGAGATAACCTCAGCCGTCGGTCGCCTCCCCAACAAAACACTACTAAAGACTGCGGCTTCTGTATTCTTAGTTAAAAACGTAGTAGGGTGTCCAAACTCGAGACGTCTCTTCATCAGGCGCTTTGCATCTAGTAACGCGGCCGAATGCATGCTCCCTGATGCCCGACCAGTCTGGACGCAGCTCGACCTTGAAGCGAGTGGCGCGCAGTTCCTCGTCCCGAAGGAATCGGTGCCTCCCTTCGCGCGGCGGGGAATCGATCGCGGCTCCCCCGGGCGCCACTCCGTCCGACGCGCCACTGCCTCGCCCCACAGTGGAGCCCCATCCTCGACCGTCCAATCACACCTCGGCCGGATTCTTTTGTGACATACTTATCGCTTAGGGTGGCATCAGGATGGCGATGGACACTCCTAAACCCTTACCAGCTTGGCACGAAGTTTCCTTCGTGTCCGTACCACATATTACCACTACCACTCGTCCTGTGGATCTACATGCCTTCCGCATCCCCTTATTCCGTCCGGAATGCCTGTTCTCTCTCTCGACTTCCCAGCATCCCCTCCACTGTTGATGTCCTCAGTATCCCATCTCCTCTCCGTATCTCCTGCATCCACTTTTCCTTCGGACTGATCTCCGTCCGTGAAATTCAGTCTGTGAAATGGTAATTGATAATTATCAATTACCATTTCACATTGTTTCTCTCTGGCCTCCGTCTGCTACACGTGCATTTTATGTAGTTCTTTCGCACATTGATACGAAATAAGTAATTTCGACGGAACAAAGTTGTCTTCTGTTGGGACTAACTGATGATGACGTCCAAAGTCGGAAACCTGGGTGGTGTACTAAACACGATGTGCGTGGAAATACCAAGTTACTCATGTTTTTCATTTCAGTATGTTATTGTAAATTCCGTTAAATTGTTCCGTTGTAAATTGAGTTAACGCCGAAGACAAAAAACAAATCCGTGGTTCTTCAATGCTTAGGATGGAAATGATTTCGAAGCATCCTTTATTTCCTTCGTGCAGGAGCTTATATTCCTTGATTCCACGACATCTTCATTCGTCACCTGCATTGTCTCGTTTGGAAGGAGCATGGGTTGGTCGTGATTCGCGCCATCATCTCGGGGGCCCGCCTCTCTCCCGCGGGGCGCTTGTTTATTTCCCCCTCGATGGGCTCCTCTTCTTTAAAACCTCCATTGATTTTCCGCCGGGGGGTCGACTCCCCCCGTTGCCTCCCCGCCCCCGCCGCGCGAACCCACTGCCGGACGCCGAGGACGCTTGATACTCGCACCACGAGTCAACGCCAGTGCCACAGGTCTCCGGAGGGCGTCCTTGTGCTGGGCAGAGCAGTTGACGTAATCCACGCCGCATTCCGAGGGAGTCGCGGTGCTTCTTCATTCCGAGCTGACATCTCTCGTTTCACGCGAGCGAATTAAAGAAAGGTTTTTGAGGTAAGGAGAGGAGGACACGTTGGGGAGTACTGTGTTGAATGAGAATAGGAATCGAATCGCCAACAAATTCGGAATCGGAAGGGCCGGAGGGGAAAACTGAGGGCGTCCTTAAGGCGAGGAGGAATGGATGCGGCGAGGGGGCTCCGGGGGTTGGCAAGATATACGCAGAATCTGCGTGTGTATCTCTTTATTTTGGTTTCGTTAGAAACAGTTTCCCATCTAGTCCGCAGGCAGCACTCCCTCCCACTCGACCTCGGCAAGTTTGCGTGAGAAACGGTGGTTTGTTTCTTTTATGACCTCCGTGACCTTGGGGGAGAGAGGATTTCTCTTTCGAGCGCTTGCAACAAACAACACAGTTCCGCTCCCCAAGGGAGCCACCGTCGGTGGCGGTTGGGAGAACCTCCAGCCGATTCGCGACGCGCGCGATTGTTGTCACGAAGAATGGCTGCCGCACATTTGGCGTCGGTTGGAGTGCGTCGTTGATGGAAGCGACCCCCTGGCCGAAGGCCCCAGCGAGAGACCCGGCACCATCCTAATGGAAAAAGCACTGGCCACAGCGACCAGGCCACGCGGGCTAATGCCTATCCGAAGCACGGGCCGGGGTCTTCTTTTTTTATGAACCCTCATGATAATGCCCTCGGCGGATATGTGCGTATCTCTAAAACATTACTCTTTTGGACAACTTCGCACAACCGAGTCGCACTGATGTTTCCATAGAAATATAATACATGAGTCCGTGTAGCGCTGTCTACCTTTCGGTAAGAGCATATGTAATACACATTTCAATATCTCTTGGGACTGCTAGATTTTACATAACGTTCCGTTGAAGAAGGATGAAGTATATCTGGATAATGTCAGCTACAGAGTAACTCGCAAGCCTCCGGCAAGAGAGTTAAAAATATCAGATATTGATGAGGAAATATTACCGTCACACAACTGTGAACTGTAATTTTTCGGGTACCAGATCTTCCTAGGAAACCATAACCGGCACAGGGAAGGGAACTGGCCCCCCTACCCTGATGTGTGAATATTCACACGCCGTCGGGCTTGGTACGTGGGTGAGCTCTACCATCACCTACTAAACCGACCTTCGGGTTGATTACCGTGTTTATGGTTTATATATATATATATATATATATATATATATATATATATATATATACACTTTTTTGGAAAACCCACAAACGTGTAATGTAAATTCACTGATAGTCATAACAAACACAGAAACCGAAACACAAAAGAGGAAAAACTCACTGGTTCTCGAATTTTCGGTGGTCCAACCACCTTTCTCAAGAGGAATTAGGAACAGAACTGTGTTTCAGAACAGGTTTCTGTGTTTGTTATGACTATATATATATATATATATATATATATATATATATATATATATATATATATATATATATATATATATATATATATGTATGTATATGTATATATATATATATATATATATATATATATATATATATATATATATATATATATATATATATATATATATATCGCTAATGGTACGAGGGAAAATGAGATTTTATACCTATCTGTTCTAAAATAAATCTCCATGATTTTACGTTGATTATCTGATCTATCATAGTAAGTGTGGGCCGGTAACTCGGGAGTTCTAGATCAGGAAAATGCCGTAATTGAAATAAACATTTACCAAAAACTTTTCTATAAATGCGCAATTGTATCATTCGCTTATCCGCATTAACATAAGAAAATCGCACGAATTTATCTAGTTGATGACAGCTAAATTTGAAATAAAACTAGGATAAACATTTTCTGTGTTCGATACGTTCTTGTTCTTGCTGTAGTCGCACAGCTTGGTTCTACATCTTCTTAATACCCCGCAAGGGTGTGTGGCGGGGGCTGTTAGGGATCCACCTGTACTTAAGAAAACAAACTATATGCAAAAGCCACACATTTATGCACGTACAGTCCTCAAACAAAACATTGTATGCATTCATGCAGAAACCCGTACAACCCACACACATGCAATCAACGAACTACCAAGTAACGTACACGTGCACAAACAGATATACCTGGTGTCTCTGCTGTGTTTAATTTGTTCCGACTTGCAACTTAAATGTTTTCAATATTTCTAAATGTACTTTGGTTTCCTACTATGATGATTTCTGATTGTTCTGGGGAAGAATGAGTATTTGACTCTATCTGTATTGGAATCTATCTCCCTTATTTTATCCTTGTGGTCTCATTTACCTAAGTATTTGTGGGGCCATTATTATTCCTTTTGTGCCATCTTTAAAGTCGCTGGTTCTGAATCTTTCTAAAAGTCAAAGTCTCGCTTGTTCTCTTCGTATTTCAAGGGGCTCCCAGCCTAAATCCTCTTAGAGACCTGTTACACTTGTGTTCTTGTCATATATATTTTTCACGAATCTGGCGGATTTTCTCTGGACTTCATCTAGTTCTTTTTGCCAGATTTTCTCCAAAGGATCCCAAATTCTTGCGGCCTATTCCAAATGTGGTCTAACAAGAGCAAAATAATACCTCTCTTTAACTTTCTCATTGCATTTCTCCACCGCCCGTTTAATGAAGCCCAGTTTCTTTAAAGCGGATCCGCATATTGTCCTGATATGTGCTCCCCATGAAAGGCGTGGTGCTAGAACTACCCCCAAATATTTAACTTGATTGACCGTGGTTAGCACTTTCCTTTAGGCCTAGGCAATGCTTTGTGGGAGTTTTCCTTCGCTTAGAAGTCGGTGTGCCTTCTCCCCCCCCGTGTTGTCAGACGACCTAGTGACTTGAAGTGTCAATACAATGCCTGGCGCTGCCCTCCACGGCCTTAGTGATGTCCCGGTGCCATTGGGTAACGAATAGGTAAAGGTGAACGTTCGCCCTCTTTTGAATCGATTTACCTGAATAATTAAGTCGGTTGCCACGACTCCGACAGAACGATTTATCCGTTTTGAGTCGGCGATAAACCTGAAGCAGAAGTTATATGTTGTCCACTAATGCAATCAGCTTGGATTCCGCCATCGCCTTAGTTGTTTACTCATATCATTCATCGTCACCGACATTAAATTATAGAATCGTCAACCACTGAGTGAATAGTATAGCACGCGCATTGGATGTGGTAACCATCTACTTTTTTTAATAATACGCATATTACGTGTGCTGGTCGATTTATACAGTTCTTTTCGGATAATTGTGATGAGAATGCATAATTGAAATGGACCTACAGGTACTCGCAAACGGTGTATTTTCCCGAGCGTCATCTTTAACGTTATTTTGTTGATTAGCTGCGTCTTTTGATGAATTCGTTGTGGAAGAAATAATGTGAGAAATTTTAATTTGTAATATGAAAACCGTTTTTATCTCTTTCAAAGGCGAACACTTAATGTGATCCGAGGCGACAGTCCTCACCTTGATGTTGTGTGTGGTTGTAGAATAGCGGAAGACGAACCTTTCCATTCTGGCGAAACGTTTAGTTTGTTCACCCATTGAAATCGGAGGCGGGAGAGAGAAGAGTTGTGCATTCCCCGTTACCCGCTCCCGTCATACTGTCTGTCGGCGATCCAGTTCGCCACTTTTCCCCTCATTCCGCTGAGCATTATGCTGGTAGTATATGTTTGGCAATTTTTTTGCTTTTCGATTGAATTCTAATGATTTGAAGCGTAGGATTTATTGAAAGTGCATTGTTTAGTATTTCGAGGAGAGAAGAACAACTTGTTGCGTAAGGGGTAGAGCAGGTCGGAATGCGAATAGGAAGGCCTCCTCCTTGAACCCCAAGGACTCTGTCGATTGGCCCGGAGGCCTACTGGGGGACGGAGGCAACTTCGAAGAGGCAGACATCGTTCTACACCGAGCGAACATTTCGGATCGGTGATGACATCCACGCGGAGATTAGTTTCCGTGTTTTTAATTACTCCTTTCTGGTCTTAACGTTTGTCTTTCGTGGTATTTCTTCGCAGCAGGGGCTGCTAATGGAGACTTTTCCTTTTACGAGGAAAAACCCTGTCTTTTAGAAAAACCCTGTCTAGTTAGCAGGTCGACTGGTAACTCAGGCCATGCGTACATGGTTACCGCCGTGAAGAATTTCAGTGACCTGTTAACCCCGAAATAAAATGTTATTCACTGACCTTGAGAAAAAAGGTTTCCCGATAAAAGTGATGATGTCGGGAGTATGTCATAATATTGCAAGGCTGAAAAACCAGTGACCGGGAAACAACTTCTCCGTTTCTTACTGCGGTGTTATTCGTAGGGAATAAAAATGGGAATGAAATGATTTCCTGGAACTAATATTCCAAATGCATATGGAATTACAGGAGCGTGGTAGTCCTGGGATAGAGTCGGACTAATGACCAAAGGTCCGATCCCGTCCGACACATCCTTCGGGGACCCCCGGCTCCACTCGAGCCAAGTGATTGCTCGGATACCAGAACTCACAGGGAAATCATGGGAGGCACAGGAAAAGCAACTGACCCCCTGCCCTGCCAACGTGCGAATTTCACACGCAGTTAAAGGCTTAGTACTCTGCCCTTACTCATCAATCGGAGCTTCGGATTGTTAACTGTGTGTATGGTTTATATACATTTACATGCATAGAGAGCGAAGTAGTGCTCACACCAATTCACCGGGTCCCGCTTTCGCACCTCGGGGATCATAATTCGCTGCTCGGGTTCTCCGGCATACCCGTGTTCGAATGTGGGACATCCAGTCGGAGGCCAACGGCCAGAGGACCTCACCGCCTTTGTGGTGTCGCGGTATACAACAATAGGGCGCGAGGAAGTGTTGATTGGTCAATGCGGCGGCAGTGTTGCATTCATGGCTTGGGTTGACGGGGGTGAAATCTGGTAGCTGACCTTGCCATTGTCACAACTAGTTCTTCTACGACTGCTCTAGGATTGTCTGCGGGACTTCTTTCATTAATATGAAGGCAAACCAGTGTTTTTCCATTCCTCCGACCTGATTCAACCCCTGTTCCTGAGAATGGATTGAGTTAGCTCATCACACATTATGAAGAGGCGTTTGCGACCCGGCCTTGGCAATTGGGTATTGTTTTCAAGTTCAGAGTTGAAGTGGTCATTCATTCACCTTGCTATCTACAGTTGTGATAGGCATCCGTGCTGGGAGAGAATGCTTTAATGTATTGGTTTGTACGCTTGGGTGCCGGTTGTCCCTACCTCCACGCCTCCTCGACCCTCCCCACCGCGCCTTCAATTCGCACAATGCTCATTTCCCGAGTTCACCCGCGCATAATCCGACGTAAACTTCGTTGCTCGACCTACAACTCGCGTGATGGATATGATATTCGATATCCGATCATGTGAATCGCACGTGTTTTCATACATGGTCCCTCAGGAAAGTTGCGCATGATTTAGTTGTGACGCGACTATCGTTGGCAGCGCGGTAAAACTGGTCGGGGAATGTGGGGGGGATCTGCCATCCCAACGCAGCCGGTCGCCAGTTTGCTCCGAGCAGTCTGAGCGGAAAGACGTGCCTCCGCGTGAAGTGTGTTTAATGACTCTGTAACACGGCGCGATGGAGCGCCCAACCCCATTCCCCCAGTCACACGTCCTTCATCGTTACCAATTTCCTCACCCGGAGCAACACCCCCAGTGGTCCCCCAGTCTCATTAAAGTCCCAACTTGGCCCCATGCGACTTTTTCTGTTTCCCCGACTGAAGAGAGAGCTGAAAGGAAAGCATTTGGAGGCCGTGGAATTCATCCAGGAGCATGTTACAACGTTCCAGAGAGAGCCATTCCCGTAGAGAGGAATTACAGGGTGCCTTCCAGGCGTGGAAGACACGTCTCCGCAAGTGCATTCATGATGCAGGAGGAGAGTATTTTGAAGAATTTTAAGCATTCGCACAAGTACGATTAATAGATCTTTGGGGACCTAAAATCCGAAGTGGATCGTGTGCGGGAGGCATCCGGTGTGGACTTACGGTTGTCCATATGCAGCATTGTCCCGCGGACTGACTGCGGTGCTTACGTTTGGAGTCGTATTGAGCCTCTGAACGGAAGGCTGTGGAAATTCTGTCGGGACATGGGAGCCGAGTTTGTGGACTTGAGACCGGTGATCGGGTCATGGCCCGCTCCCTTGAACCGCTCCGGGGTCCACTACACCCCTGAGGCGTCGCGTCGGTTCGGGTGGCTCATAGGATCTTCGCGCACTGTAGATATTTTTTAGGCAAATGCGTGGGTTAGGTAGTGGAGTAAATTGCCCTAATAACGATATAATAAGATGTAGGTCAGTTAGTCGGTCTAACAGTACTAGGTTGACAGAAGAGATTTTTCCAAGTACTTACACTTCTAATGAGACAAAAGAAAGAATTGCTTATCAGAATATAGGCCGATCGAATACTAAGACACCAAAAAGACTAAATAACATCCCCAGAAAGCAGACCGCAGAGAAGATTTTAGACGAGGATATAATGTCCGTAGTAGTAGTTAACAGCCGAAGTGTAAAAAATAAATTACCGGAATTTCACCATCTCATTTATAGCACAGAGTCGGATATCATTATAGGAACTGAAAGTTGGCTAACAGATGACATCGCAGACAGCGAAATATTTCCCAAGTCCTTCATATTTTATAGAAACGACAAAAAGAATAGAGGCGGAGGAGGAGTATTTATTGCGGTTAAAAACTCCAGCGTCAGTAGAGCCGAGTTACTTCCTGATTGCTCTATAGAAAATGTATGGTGCTCAGTGAAAACGCCCAGGGTGAAAAGAATATGTATCTGTGCGTATTATAGACCACCCCACGTTAGCATTAACTCAATGCCAGATCTAGAAAGACAGATACAAATCTCTACATCCCACAACAATGAGCATAGCCTAATTACTGGTGACGATTTCAATGTTCCCACAGTAGATTGGGATTCGTACAGTTTTATAAATGGAGGTAAAGACAAGGATTTATGCGAGTCCCTCTTATTTACGTTCACCTCGAATTCTCTACTTCACTCAGTCACTTCACCAACAAGGAGAAAGAACATTCTTGATCTCTAAGCCACAAATATACCCGAAAATGTCTTAAATATAGAAATTGTTAACAGAATCAGTGATCACATGGCTGCTAACGTTAAATTTTCTCTAAGCGTAGATAAAGTTAACGAAACTAAGAGAAAGGTTTATTTGTTCAATAAAGCTGACTATGATGGGTTAAAATGTGAGTTAAAACGTTCCTTTTTTATATTTGACGAATTAAGCAAAACTAGTAGTGTCGAGGATACTTGGAATAATTTTCTTGGTATAACACGCTCAGCAATACAGAGATTTATTCCTAGTAAATACATAAAAAAATAGGGAAACCCGTTGGTACAACTCTGAAGTACGGAAATCTCTCAGGCGGCAAAGGGTGTGCCATGCCAGAATGAAAAACGCGGTTAAAGATTCCTCCCCTGATAAAATCAACGAAACCATACAGAATTACAAAGCATCTAGGTCCACTGCCAAGAAGGCCCTCCGGAAGGCGCTAGTGGAATTCAAAAGGAAAAAACTAGGCGAACATTTGAACGATAACCCAAAGATGCTTTGGTCCTACGTCAGGGAGGTGCAGGGAAAAAAGTCCACCGTAAACTCATTGAATAACGAAAAGGAGGATAAAGTAACAAGTAGTTTAGATAAAGCCATCATGTTAAGCTCATTCTTCCAGAGTGTTTTCAACATATGCTCACAGAATATACCCGAGAACCTTCCGAAAACATTTTAGCAATCAATGCAAGCAATCGATTTTTCCACCCGCGGAATAGAGTTACCACTTAAAAGCATCGACCCAAACAAATCTCGGGGACCTGATGAGATACCGGCGCGCGTGTATGAAGAACTGCCATATAAAATTGCCCCTTTTCTTGATATAATATTTAAGAAACCATTAGCAGAAGAAAGCGTGCCAAATGGCTGAAAGGTAGCTTCTACAAGCCCATATTTAAAAAGGGAAACCGGGAGGACCCCAGTAATTATGGGCCAATATCGCTTACCTCCATCTCCAGTAAGATTCTTGACCACATCATTGTTAGTTTCATAATGAGGTACCTCGATAGCCAAGATTTATTGATCGATAACCAACAAGGCTTCCGTAAGGGTAGATCCTGCGAAACTCAACTCGCACTCTTTGTTCATGGTACATTGAACTCCGGTGAAAGTAATATTCCAGTTGATGCGATATTCCTAGATTTTAAGAAGGCTTTCGATAAAGTCCCTCATTGCAAATTACTCGCGCAGTTGGAAACTTATGGAATACACGAGAGTATTATATGCTGGATTAAACAATTCTTAAGTGACCGTGTCCAAACGGTCGTCCTGGACGGTGTATCATCCGATACTGTCAAGGTCACGTCGGGTGTACCACAAGAATGTGTCATAGGCCCCCTCCTATTCTTTATTTACATAAATACCGTAGTTATAAGCAAGCTCCGTCTTTTCGCCGATGATGCAGTAATTTATGGGGACATCCGAAGTCACGAAGACAGAGTCGTGTTAGCCAACGACCTAGATGCAATTCAAAATTGGTGCGATGCATGGCAATTTGAATTAAATTTAAAAAAATGCGTAGCAATACATTTTTGGGGAAAGAGTAATTCCTTCCCTTATAGTTACAAAGTGAAACAAACCAATATCGCGAGGGTAGATTCCTTTAAACACTTCGGTGTAACAATTACTCACGATCTGTCCTGGGGAAAACACATACGAGAAATATGCGGTCGTGCTAATAAAAAATTGGGATTTGTGAAAAGAGTGCTAGGTAAATGTGACGAAAAGGTGAAAGAACGATGTTTCCTTGCCTTGGTCAGGCCCCACCTAGAGTATGCTGTCAGTATATGGGATCCTCAAAATATAAATTTGATTTCGGAATTAGATCGAGTTCAGCGGAGGGGGGCTAGATTTGTCAAATATTGTTACGACCAACGCAGCAGCGTATCCACTTTGCTAGACAATTTCGTTTGGGATTCTCTTACGCAGCGGCGTTTCCAATATAGACTAAACTTATTAAAAACATTTAAAGATGGGCCCTTTTCCGATGACATCAAGGATATAATACGAACCCCAACGTATTACGGTCGAAGGGATCACGAATGTAAGATTAGAGAGTTAGACTGCAAGACTGACTGGTTTAAAATGTCATTTTTCCTAGAGCTATTAGAGACCAGAATGCTTGTAGTCGAAATCCCTCAAGAGTCAGTTCAAAACAATTCATATTAACGTACAGGTTAGGGATTGCGCATGATATTTTTACATATATATATTTTGTTACAGGTTCCCCCCACCTTCCCCCATCTATTTGAAAAACCCCAACCCCCTCATCCCTTAACCATTCCTCCAGGTGCTACACCCCCTGCCACACACATTTTTTGGTGCCTCGCAGGTTACTTATGTAGATGTAGATCTCTTTCCCCAGAGAATGCGCATTACTTTTATATTGGACCCTGTGTGCACCAATTCGGTTACGTATTTTACGTTCCGTTTGTTTTATCAGATGAAGGTCAATCGGAATACATTCTTGCATTAATAGAAATGAACAGAATGACGTGAAGTGGCCCTCAGATAAACGGGGCAGGGTTTAATTTGATGTGAGACATTAAGAGAAGACGATCGCAGCCCTTTGGAAAGCATTGCAGTCGCTAACGATAATACACTTATTAGTGAGTGGACATGTTTTATTTTGACGTATTTATATTTCGAGATACGTATCACGTAATCGGGGTTTAGAAATGTCAAGTCATTGAAGAGAAGCAGGGAGAATAATCTCTTTCTGCAGTTGACAGAATTACGTTTGATAATGAATAATGAGTCATCTGGTAAAGCCGGCTTATAGCCGACATTTCCATATACACCAACACATTGCCCCGAAACACGTCGCAAGGGCGTGTGGCAGAGGGTGATAGGTCACCAGTCAGCCATTCTACATGTATTACCTCTAAATTCTCATGCACCTGGCACCCCGCGATCCACCAAAAATGACATGGAAATGGGGCGACCGAACACCATTCGTGCAACATGCCTGCACATATAACGAGTATTACATGGTTAGCAGCTGTATCTACACAAAGAGGATAAGAAAATACGTTAAAAGAGAGCAGGCACACATGGAATTCAGACACTTACTACCGGTTAGTACTCTACGCATTCCGAACGGACAAACCACAATGACTACAGTAGACTTTATCTCCATACACCCACGCCCCACCCGGCACAAGGGCACACGGGGCGAGTGTCGTTAGGGCGCCAGACTTGGAGGGAGTTTAGTGGGAAGTTATCCTTGTTCATACCCCTATTTTCGACACCGCCTATCCTATGCATTACTATCTTGGGTGCACCCCCTTTTATTGCTGTCGCGAATAGTGCGCGGGAAAAACGAATACCTGAATCTATCCGTTCGACCATCTTACTCTTTAATTTGGTGACAACTCTCTATCCTTTTGTTGATGATCCTGAGAATAACTTTAGCTGCGTGAGATATCAAACTTATTGTTCTGTAATCCTCACATGACGAAGCCTTTGCCTTTTTTGGAATAGGAACTAACACCGATCTCCCAAAATCTTCCGGCCAGATTCCTTCCTCATAGATACTACGAATCAGTCCATATATGGCCTTCTTCCCACCTTTCCCTAACCATTTCAACATTTCTACAGGAATATTGTCCACCCCTACAGCCTTATTTTCTTTAGAGGTGCATGGTACTTAGAAAAAAGTAGTTGAGTGGAATGGACTGCCGAACCGAGGAATAAGTTATTATTGCTCTTTTTGGATTGCGCGGGAATGTTGTCCACCCCCACAGACTTATTTGCTTTCATCTCCTTTAATGCCCTTTCTATTTCATCGTCGAGTATGCCTGGACCTAAGCTATCTTCATCTACGTCATGTTCCCTTTCTATGTCTAACCTTGTCGGCCTAAGTTCTTTACCATACAGTGTTTCTATATATAGTATTCCTTCCATCTCTCTTGGATTTTTCCTGGTTCAACTATTATCTTACCCCATTTATCTTTAACTGTTAGCACAGATCTTGCCTTCTTACTTCCCGATAATAACTTAACCTTGCTGTATAGAGCACCAATTTCACCCTTCTTCTGTAAACTTTCCATATCCTCGCATTGCGTTTTCCACCATTCTTCTTTTGCTTTATTCGTGGCCCTTCTCAATTTATTGTTTTACTCTTTGTATTTCATTTTGCCTAACTCTGTGCTTACATTTTTCCATCTTCTTCTCTCATCCATCTTTGCAATCATCGCATCCGTTACCCATGGTTTCCTTATCCTTTTCCCGTTAACGGTTCCTATAGTGTCTTTAGCGGCTTCCAATATCCCTTGCTTGATACATTCCCATTTTTCTTCGATAGTACTCAGTTCTTTACCGTCATCCATCATTTTCTCTACAGCCTGCTGATACTCCTTCCTCGTTAATCCATTTACTGCTTCTAAATTCCATTTCCTAACCCGCCGCCCTTGCCTTATCTTCTTGAAACGAACATTACATTTCATAACAACTAAATTGTGGTCAGAGTCCGCATCCGCTCCTGGGAAACTGTGCGAATTTATCACACTGTTCCTAAACCTGTGCCTAACCATAATATAATCTAACTGATACCTTTCTGAGTCAACTGGCATTTTCCATGTATACCTACGCCTTTTGTGGTGTCTAAACCATGTGTTAGTGATGACTAACCCCTGTCTCCTGCAGAATTCAATTGCTTTCGCCCCGCGTTCATTCCTCGTGCCTAACCCATAGTCCCCCACCTCACCACCATCTCTTCCTTCGCCTAACGTCGCATTCCAATCCCCCATCACTATCAAATTTTTCCCTGCAGGAACACTCGCGATGATATCCTCTAACTCATCATACATCCTATCGACTTCTTCCTCCTTATGGTTGCTCGGTGGCATGTATACCTGAACAATGACCAAGTTCGTCGGCTCTGCTTTATTCTCTACGAGTAAAATTCTATCTGTCGCTTGCTCTATGTTGACTACGCTTCTTCCTACCCCTTTATTTAAGATTACGGCAACCCCTCGTTGGCTCTCGTCCCCGCCGCGGTATATTACTCTATAATTTTCACTCCAGTAATCCCCGCTATCCTTCCCTCTCACCTCGCAGAGACCTAAAACATCCATATTACCTCTGTCCATCTCTCGCTTAATATTTTCTAATTTGCCTCTCCTCAACATTGTCCTGAAGTCCCAGGTTCCTATTCTAACTACTTTCGCCTTCTTCTGAGTCTTCTGTCCTGCTGCAGTTATTTCTTCCTTGCAAGGGTTTCGTGGGATGACGACCGCGGAAGCCTTGCCTCTCCCGCTGCCGGGCACGACACACGGCCTCTTGGGCCGAGTCCCGTAGTTGCCAGGACTCATATTATCTATAGTGCCTATCATTATATTCTTGGGAATCATAATTGAGGTGGTTTCCCGTTGCCTTCCTCAATAGTGTTTTTAACGTGACTCCATCACTTAATGGCCGCCCCACTGGGGTCAGACGCCATTGCAGCCGCCTCACTGAGGAACAGACGCTGCGTGGACTACCTTTCGTCTGGCTCCTAACCTTCGACCTATCTGGCATGGGTGACCCTTCCAGGAGTAATTATTATTACTCCCGCCAGCACAGCTCCAGGGGTCATCGGAACACACAAGCCCTTCCACCACGACAAGGTTGTAGTCCATGGGAGGGTTCTGTAAAATATGTTATTTTTAATGGACCCCATACCCTCGACGAATACTCTTATGTGAGGTCTTACTAAATGTAAATAACACGTTTTCCTCAAATTTTCGTCGCTCCACCGTCAGCCTTGGGGGCGATCTTCATTTCTATAAATGTCGATCATGCCCGGTACGATTTCTCGATGCAGGAATCCATATCGCTCGCGTGCGGTGTGCAAGGAGCCAATTGGTTGATTGTTTCCCTTCGCCGAGGTCGATTCCCGTCGCCTGAAGATGCCGCTCGCCGTTTCGCAACGACCCGTCGTCTCCCCTGGCAATCGGGCCGTAAACCAACTCCGGCGCCAAAGTGCTTCAAGCCCGAAGGCGAGTGCCTCTAGAGGGACTCTCCGCTGCCGATTGTGGGAGCTTCCCCCGAGAGCTTCCTGGATTGCTCATTATCGTAAACGGCAATGCCATGCCATCAACCCTCCGCATTCGTCACCTTGGTGATGGGCCGCATCTAAGCCTCCCCCCCCCCCGCCCGCTTCGGCCCTCCCCTCGCCAACACCTTCGCAGTAATCGCCTCGCCTAATAAGACTGACCGAAGTCCCGCCCCTCTGCTCATATCATACACGCTCTGCACACTATCACGCAGCTTTTTTAGGAAGTTACTTGACAAATGCTTTCTTTAGATTGTGTAAGGAACAACTTCGGGTTGGCCGTTTTAACACATCCCCTAGAATATCTCCTTATTTAGGGTTCTCATGACGAGGTACCCTTGATTAAAGACAAAAGGGACTCTGAAATGGGGCGTGGTTTTGTAATGCTTTGAAACTTGGTGTATGGTGGGAGAGGACAGGCGTAGATTGGAGACTTTAGAGAAGTCGATGGAAAATAAACGAAATAAATAGATAGAGGTCTTTATTTGGACGAAATTGAGAACAAAATGGTCCCTTCTTCCATTTAACCCATTGAGATCTGGATGGGGACATTGGGTGGTAATATAACAAAGAAATGGCATGATAGATGGGAATATGTTGGGTTAAGATACGTATCGTGTGTTAAAAGCCATCGAGAAGGCATTTAAAGTGGTCTCCGGTGCGAGGTAGGCTCCTGATGGTCCTGACAGCGTCGCCACGCTCCCCGAGGAGCACAGCGCCAACATGCCACGAGCACCCTAAAACAAGAACTCATTTCCTAAATTGGAATTCTTTCCATGATCCTCCTTGGCGTACCTCTCTGCAGAAGCGGAGTGCGCTCGTCTTTTGGCCCATCTTCCATGTGAGTCCATTTCCCTCCGAATCCCTGACCGGCCCCGACGGTGGCGACGTCTCTCGTCTGACGTTGCGAACGTCTTGGGGTGTCGCCGCAAAACGATGGAGAAGGGGTGGGGGACGTAGAAATGGCGGGGAATGGGGCGTGCAGGGGTGCTGAACCCCGGTGGGTAGGGGGTGAGAAGTTGTGGGATTGGGGCGAAAAGAGGAGACGGATGGATCAAATGGCCATCGCGGGGACCGCTTTTCTCTGTTCCCCCTGCTAGTGTTGCTGCCACGTCCCGACTTCTTAACGCGGTCCTGCGGCAATGAAAATAGAGGTCGCGTGTTGGAACGATGCCAGAGTTTCTAGGATTTTGAGTGGTCTCGAAAATTCTGATTGGCATCGTTGTAAAAGCAGTGCGGGGAAAATGATCCGACTTCATTCTATGATCGTGAATGCAAGTGCAGAACAGATAGATTTAAGATGTCGTTTTTCCCTTGAAGGATAAGGCATGAGAATAGCATTATCCGAGAGATTTGCCAAACGCCTTAGCGATGGCTTTCAGGGTACCATGTACATAGATGGAAATATGAGAAGCGAAAATGACGCGTGGCCAGATGTCAGAGGAGCGTTCGCCGTAAGACGCTGCTGCTTCGAGATTGCGATTGATGATGGCCAAAATGCTTGAAGAGGTCATTCCATGAATGCGTTTATTGCATTTACTATGCAGTGTTTTATTTTTACTTTACCAGCATCTTGCTTTCTGGTTCGTTTTTTTAGTGGTTTCTGCATGCGTGTTATGGATTTTTGTCAATTTGAAGCAACGTGTCACTTTGTGTTCCTCGGTCGTAAAGTTGTCAAGGAATCACTTTCTTGTGCTCATTAGTGATTATCAGGCTTAGCTTTGACCGATGACAATGATAATTAATGCGATAATAATAATACTGTCCTTGCCACAATTAATATTTCATCATTTGATAATGAAATCAGGTCCAGTTTCCAGGAAATTGCCGTGAAAAAGGATCCAGAATCCTTGCTATTTCGGACCGTTTCAATCAGTAATTAGTACAAAATGATTGATGACGTGGACGTGAGCCCTGTTGAGATGACAGCATTCCTAACGAACGGGACTTCAGACTTGGTGGAAATTTTCCATATTGGAGAGAAATGATAATTATCACTCGTGACTTCCACTATGGCATTTTTATTCACTCGACCCGGGTTTCAACACTTCGTGTCAGCTTCAGTTGAAGGCGCGTTGAAGTGTTGAAACCCTGGTCGAGTGAATAAAAATGCCATAGTGGAAGTCGCGAGTGATAATTATCATTTCTCCGACAGCATCCCGTTCAAGCCTACTCTAGCAGTGCCTTGGTGGTTATGTGGCCTGCTGGTAGTTGCGTGAGAGGCGAGAGGGGATCTTCGTGCCATCGGCTGCACCAGCGCCGTCGTCTATTTTAATTTGCTTCGGCGCTAAAAGGTAGTTTCAAAATCTTTCCTTTCATATAATCTCTTTGATTAGGCTCTTTGTCTTGGTGATTGATGCGGGAGCTTCTGCTGATGGAATCTCTCATTTTTTCCCCCGGCGTAAAAAAAATTTGATGTTTTCAAAATTCTTCCTTCATTACTTGTTCATTTCTCTCACCGCGAATGGATCTTTGAAATCGATCCAATGTGAGTTAAAACATTGAATACAAACCGAGGCAAATTCAAAATGCTCAATTAGAAAATTTAGCGTGAGTGACTCTTCTCGATCGAAGATACGAGGCGTGTTCATAAAGTAAGGCCCGTTTGGTCACAGGAAAAAATATACTCATATGAAACACATTTTATTGGCACTTTTAGTTAGCTACAAACCTACTTCACTCATCTACATAATCGCCGTTCACTTATAAGCATTTTTCGTACCGCTGCACCAGCTTCTTTAACCCCTCTGCATAGAAACTCGCCGCCTGAGGGTTGAACCAATCGACAACGCCATTCTTGAGTTCCCTTTCGGTTTCGAAACGTTGTCCACCGAACCACTGTTTCAAGTGCAAGAAGAGGAAGTAGTCGCTGGGTGTAAGGTCAGGACTGTACGGTGGGTGGTTTAAAGAGTTCCCAACGACCCAAAAACTCTCGTCCACAGGACATTTTTGCTCTTTGTGGTGGTCGGTGAGCCTTTTCGGTAACCACCTTGCACGCAATGTGTGGTATCCGAGGTTTTCCGTAACAATATTGTAGACAGTAGTGCGTCCAAGTTGAGGAAATTGTTCAGCCAGGCCATTAATTGTCAATCGACGATCACATCGCAGTTTTTGTTCCACTTGCGAAACAATTTCATCGGTCAGAATACTGGACCTACCACTTCGCTCTTCGTCATGGACATTTGTTCGTCCATTTTTAAAATCACAGCACCATTGTCTAACCTTTCCTTCACTCATAACTGTAGGTTTATAAACTAGGCATAATTCCCGATGAATTTCAGCAGCCGACAATCCTTTTGCATACAAGAATCGTATGACAGAACGCACTTCACAGCTGGCGGGATCAACGATTGTCGCGGACATTGTTGTTTGCATGCACGGACAAGCAAACGACTTCTGAAACAAAACAAATGCTGCTATAGCTTCTCAATGAATCAGTAGATGGCACCGCAGGAGCAAAACTGTTCTGAAGCGCCAATATTTAAATATAAGCAAACGGTACTTACTTTAAGAATACGCCTCGTATAAGTGAAATCAAAGCATGCAAGAACCGCGGCCATTCACATAGTAATGGCGGAGTGGATGTCATTGGTTTATTTGATAATAAATGACTGTGCGCTTAAGAATTGACGACAGTCTAACCGAAAGCGATGAGTACTATTGTTGACCGGAAGTTAGTGCGTGGTTTACTCGGACTTAACTGGAGTACACTCAGAATGTATTTGTTTGTTTCGTTGATTTCGAGAACGCGTTCGAAGGGTAAACGGGGCAGAATCAGTAAATACAATATAGGAATGGATTGTGAGGATAGACGACTTTATCCGCAGCCTGTACATAAGACTGCTCAGGTGCGTGTGGGGATGGGATAGGTAGTGAGTGATAGGGAGTAAGGCGGATGCCTCCTGATCCCTGTTCTTATCGGGTCATCGAAGCCAAATTTCAGGTGTTGGTCTTGAGTCGAATGTGAAATAGTTGGTCTTGAGATGTGGGTGTGGACGGAGACGGGAGGCGAGTGCAAATGGAAACAAATACTGGAAGAAGTACTGAGAATGGTGGATGGAGGGGATCGTTGGGAGAAGACCAAAGGAAGCAGGAAGGACGGATGTGAAGTATACTAATCATTGGCGATAGCAGGTTAGAGGCTGTGAATGAGCGTTCTTCAAGCGAGGAAGAGGGGGGGGGGAGTTTGCCATCTTGGACGGAGTGAAGGAAGTTGGAATGCGGCAAGATGACCTGAGGCGTCAAATTATGTCATATTCGTCGAGGCTAAGAAATAATGGGGTCTTAAGTTTGTGCCCACCCAAAACCTACTTTGAGTGGTGTAATAGCAAATAATACGTGGTCTGTTCCAAAAGTAGTAGCACTCGGTCGATAAAAATTATTGCCGGCATTGATACATTTACTAAAAAATCTTCGAAGTAGCACCCTTGTGCGTCCGAACATCGCTGCCAGCGGGTGTTCCACGCCTCTGGAAGGCGGCGCCTGCAATGCTGCCAAGCTCACTCGTCACGGCCTGTCGTAACGCTTCTACCGAGCCGTGGTGACGTCCTATCATCATGGATTGAGGCAGGGGAAGAGGAATAATCTGGCGGAACATTGTCTAAAAAAATTTGGATCCTCACTGGCGTGGTCGAGAAACTCCTAGAAGACCGCGTGCCACCTTTCTTTTGTTTGCCCGAGAGCACTCGCAGGCACCGACTTGGCACACTCCTTTGTCATGCCCATGTTCTCGGTCGCAAGTCGATGGACATCACTTTTAGTGATGCGAAGTTCATCAGAAACCAATGCGAACACTTCATCTGCAACATCTTTCAAACAAAGCCTTCACTCTTGCAAGATATTCGTCACTTTTTGAGTTTGAAGGGCGTCCTGAACGTCCGGCTTATTCAGCACCTTTTCCGCCCTTCCGAAACAACTTGTGCCACTCAAAAACATCCGATCTACCAATGAAGTTATCACCATAAGCTGCCTTGAGCATGTCATGAGTCTATTTCCCGTTTTTGGCCAGTTTAACGCAAAATTTGAAGGCGTACCAATGACTGGTTCATGATGGAGCTCAACGAGACACGTAATAGAAGTTTCGCTAACGAACAATCCTCACTCCGCTAAGGATGGGGTCCAACTGCCACCGGCCTCCAGCCTTTCCTGAGACTCTCCCCTCCCTCGAACCCAGCCAGAGAAACCGCCGCTCATCCGTCCATCCGAGAAAAAATAAGTCTTACTACTTTTGAGGTCGCATCTTGTAATAATGGCCATTTGCTCCCTTTGCAATAAGGATAACATTGAATTCCAGATCTGGTGTCAGCCATTGGTATCGTCCATATTTTTGGATAAGGCACCCCGTGTATGAAGACCGACGCAATCCCATCCGAATTGGGGGGACTCCGGGAGTGGAGATGAATGGGAAGTGCGGTGACGTTGTGGGCGTGAATGGGATTGGCGGGCATCGCGAGGCGGTGGATGTCCCTTGGCTGACGCCTTTCTGTGGTGCTATTGCGTTTGGTGCTATAAATAGTCCCACTCACGCGCGCAACGCCCAACTTCACTTTCGAGTACTCCGATCCTTCCCTCAAAACTAAAATCAGATTGCAGTCTGGCGCGCTTTCCAAATCTATTTGGACCGAATCGTTAGTATTCCGATTTCGACATGCGGCCCTTCTCAAGCTTACAATGTAATCATTTCTCTTGGGAGCTCTCGTCTCTAACATCCCTTTTCGCTTTGATCTTGACTTGACGAGTATTCGTCCCTTGGTCGATCTCTGGCAGCCTTCCTTTGCAATATCCCTTCCATTAAATGTTCCAGTGGCAAATCCATCTTGTCTCGAGGTGTGAAGATCGATCCACCTTCATCTTGGTTCATCCTTTTCCTCCTCCGCCCCTCCACCTCTCTCATATTCGGGATGTCCGGCGGAGCAAGAGAGTGAGGATCTTCATGGCCCGCCTCCAGATCCGTCTTCCCTCGGTTTCTTCCCTTCGAATGTGTACTTTTTGTTCCCGACTGTGCCTGATTGCACATTCATGATGCATTCCGTGGCGTTTGGACAGTGTAGAATCGCCGCGGTAATTTGCGTCAATTGCCACCGACCACATTGAACGAGGTTCTCAAAGCGTTGGAGTCGGAACTGCAACAGGTGACGCGTGTTGAAAGTGCATTCGCGTTCTGTTCCCGCTTGCATTTCTCTTCGCCCTCCTCGCATCCCCAGCCATGAGATTAAGGGTAGAACGGATAGATTTAAGATGCCACTTTACATGCGGTCGAAAAGGGACCAGAGTAACGTCGTCCGACCCCGCAAAGAGGGAAAGGTATTTTGCGTCAGAAGTAGTATTCTGGTGCGTAATCGCCCTCTGCCACACACCCTAGTAGCGGTGGCTTGCGGGGTTCAATGTACATAGAAAATAGAAAACCTTTTAAATTTCCATTGAAGTGTTATCGGTCTCTTGTAACGCCGCTCTTATTTTTGCAAAGCCTACTCCTCTGTTTTGCTGCCTTGGGTCGTTGTATCGCGTTTCGGTCTGTGTGAAATGTGATACGCGTAGCATCCAAGGACTACTTCTTCTTCATAAAATTGAGAACTCAATGCATACATTCACTTTCCTTTATTCTCGTACAACTAGTTTCAACGCTTAGGCGTTGAAGACGTCTGTACCTGATGATGACGGCCTGTTGGTACCTACGTGTACCTGATGATGACGCCTAAGCGTTGAAACTAGTTGTATGAGAATGAAGAACAGTGGACATATACATTGTGTTCTCAATTTAATGAGCATGAACTTCCACAAAGTTGAGCCTGAAGTAATAGAAAACTGCTTCTTCTCTTCACACCCTTCAGGCACTCCCCCCCTCTCCTCCTCCGATTCTCGGTCGATCCGAGGGCTTCTTGTCGAGGCGCAGGTGCTCTTCGCTTCGCGCGAAACGGCAAACGGTGCGGGAGGGCCTCCCCGAGACTGTCGCCCCCTTTCCCCATCTCTTGGGATCAGACGGCTGTAGTGGGTGTGACATTTGGTGCTGTGCGTGTGGTGACTGTGTACAAAATGAGTTTCTATCCTTGTCAGGCAGTAGGGGAGGGCGTGTTTCAAATTATGCCTCTCTGCCCCCGTGGCGGCGGGTAACGTCCTCGCCTGACGACCCAGGGGTCGTGGGTTCGATTCCCGCATAGATTGGTTTTTTCCATCTGGAGCTTGGGTTTTTGTAAATGTTTCTGCTGGTATGTCATGGTCGAAGGTCCGATGCTGAGGGCAAAGTGCTGTTTTCGGATCAATGCTAAATAAACGAAAAAAATGAAAGTTTTAGAATTAGCAAGGATAACCTCAATCACCACACGCAAGCACCCACTTACCTCCCGGAAGTGGGCGTGCGTGTGGTGATTGAAGGGGGTGAAAATGTGATGGGTGCCGTTGGAGAAAGGGAGTGGGTCGGGGCAGAATAAGGATGGATGTGGCGGAACGGAGATTATGGAATAAATGTGCCGTGCCATGGCGAGATAACGAATTGAACCACGCCAGAGACAGGGAAGAGCGAATGGACGAAGGGTAGGGAAGCCCCAGGAGTGCTTTCAAAACAAAAAGGATATCAGGACTAATGGACGATATGTACCGTAATGTGTTTGGCACTGTGGCGGGGAGTAGTCGAATGGGAATGACCTCCGATGGGGCTAAGGGGCGCGCGTGCCAAAGCTGCCCGTTGTCCACCCCCTTGCTGGGTCATGGTGGGATATAATGATGATGTGAGGAGACGGGAATCATGTGCTTATATTCGATCCCCTGAATGCCGCGATGGTTCCTGCACTCGTGACCCCTGAGGTGAGGTTTTCGTGCGAATACTTCAATAATTATGGTGGGTGTAAATTGTACTTCATCTTTTAATATTTGCCTACTTCATGCAGGGTAAAACATTTAATCTAACATTACGTACACTAAAGGTGGTTTGCGATACCTTTTTGTACCCTATAGTGGGTATTTCACATTTTTATCTTTCTACATCAGGCAGAACAGTTTACGTATCTCGGAAGTGTTCTGGACCAATACGGTCAAAGTGGTAGGGACGTAAGGAGAAGAATTGCGCTAGGCAAGGAGGCTTTCTCAAGGAGGAGGGAGTTGATGACGGGGACGTTGAGTAAGGATGTTAAGACAAGAGTCGTAAAAACTCTAATATGGAGCGTAGCTATGCACGGCGCGGAAACGTGGTCGCTGAAGCAGGAGGATGGACGTAGATTGGAGGCTTTTGAAGTGTGGGTGTGCAGAAGAATGGAGAAGATGAAATGGACCGAAAAGAAAACAACTGAGGAAGTACTAGATATGATGGGGAGGAGAGGGGTTTGTTGAGAGAAATCCTATGGAGGCAGGAAAAATGGGCGAAAGGCGTATTGAGCGGTAGTGGAATGTTGAAGAGGGTAATGGAGGGGAGGATGTTGGGCAAGCGAGGAAAGGGCAGGAATAGGATAGGGATGTTGGACGGGATGAAGGGAAGAAGGAGGTACACGGAGATGAAGAGGGACCTGATGTAGATTACGTTGCTGGATTGGGTTTTGTTTGGAGTTACAAAATGTTTATTTTATGGCATCCTAGGTGATAACATGCATGTGTGTGTCTAGTGGCTAGCCGAGTTGGGTTATGCTTCACCTTAGGAAGATCGCAATGATTCTTCACTTCGTGGAGGTGGAGGACTTGGTCATGTTAAAAGGGATGTAAATCCTACGAACAAGGGCAGTTTGACAGGTTCTGAGAATCACCACCAGATGTTGGCGCAAGCGCAACGAGGTAGCCACTAAGGAAGTGCCCGGCTCGTGCATCGAAACGTCGGCCAACATGGAACCCCTGACCCGGTGGAAGGCCCGAGAAAACTTACAAGCAAATACGCCGGGAAAGCACCAGATCTTACTTCACTAAGTAATAGTTAAACGTTTATGAGTAAGCACGTAACGCGTCAGTGCTCTAGGGAGAGATCTGTGGTGCGGACGCCTCTGTTGTTGTTCCTGCGTCGTGATTTGTGACTATGGAAAAGATTGGGATTCCAGGGGTAATTAAATACTTCGTAAAGATAGTTCTAAAAGCAAAGGAAATGCATGACGATTTTCAGAACACTCGGCTTCTTCATATTATCAAACGCTGCCTGTAGCTGGACATGAGAAGATTATCTGCTAGATGGGTGCCTCGAGTCTTGACGCAGGATCACAAAAGAATCAAAATGGAAATTTCCGAACAATGTTTGACCCGTTTTAAGAGCAACCAACAAGATTTTCGCGCCGGTTTGTGACCACATGTAAACCTTGGGTCCACTATTATATCCCAGATACAAAAAAGCAATTAAAGTAGCCGAAACATGTTGATTCACCACCACCAAAGAAAGCAATGGCAATACGGTCGGCCCGAAAGATAATGGCTTCAGTTTTCTGGGATGCGAAAGAGATTTTGCAGATAGATTATCTGTCCACTGGTCAAACAATTACTGGACGGTGCAATGCTAACCTCCTGGTCCACTGAAAACAATTATTTTTAAGGTAATCTACCGGTTAATGTAGATTTATGGATGGACACAAGTACCAAATAAATATTTTTTAACTCCAAACATAACACAATCGAGCAACATACCCTACATCAGGTCTCTCTTCATCTCTGTGTACCTCCTTCCTCACTTCATCCCGTCCAACATCCCTTCACCGTTTTCAATATCCCACTGCCGCTCAATACGCCCTTTATCCATTTTTCCTGCCTCCATAGGATTTCTCCCAACAGACCCCTCTTCTCGCCCACCATCCCTTGTACGTTCTCATTTGTTTTTCTTTCGGTCCATTTCACATTCTCCATTCTTCTCCACACCCACTTTTCAAAAGGGTCCAATCTACGTCTATCCTCCTGCTTCAGCGACCACGTTTCCGCACCGTACGTACCGCTCAATATCAAAGTTTTTACTAGTTTTTCTTAACCTCCATACACATCCTTAACTCCCCGTCATTAACTCCCTCCTCCTTCAGAAAGCCTCTTTGCCTAGCGAAATTCTTCTCCTTACGTCCCTAATATTTTGACCGTGTTGGACCCCTCCGACTTTCATTCCCACCTCCAGTTCTTACCTTGCCTCCTTCATCATTTCCTCCACAGGTACATTGAAAAGCACCGGTGAAAATGGGCAACCCTGCCTTGCACCTCTTCCTAACACTGCCCACCCGGACACTCCGTTCCCCACTCGCACCTGAACAGTCTGAGACATGTACAGGTTGCGGCAATGACATCACGCGTACCTCTCCCCTTCCTAAACCCCAACTGATTATCCCCTAAGTAATCATTTGCCTCACTCTCTATTCTTTGTTGATAATCCTGAAAACAACTCTAGCTGCGTGGGATATCAAACTTATTGTTCTGTAGTCCTCACATGACGTAGCCTTTGCCTTTTTCGGAATAGGAACTAGCACTGACCTCAAAAAGTCTTCCGCCCAGATTCCTACCTCATAGATACTAAGAATCAGTCCATATGGAGTTTTCCTCCCATATTTTCCTAAACATCTCAGTAGTTTCGCGGGAATGTTGTCTACCCCCTCGGCCTTATTTGGTTTCATCTCCCTTAATGCCCTTTTTATCTCATCTTCGAGTAACTTGGACCTAAGCTATCTTCTTCCACGTCATATTCCTTTCCTATGTCTAACCTTGTTGGCCAAATTTCTTTACCATCAGTGTTTCTATATATTCCTTCCATTTCTCTCAGATCTTTTTTGTGTCAACTGTAATTAACCCGACTAATCTCTAACTTTTAGCACAGATCTTCCCTTCTTGCATTCTGATAGTGACTTAACCTTGTTTTGTAGCGCACCAATTTCACCCTTCCTCGGTAGACTTTCCATATCCTAGCACTGCGTTTTCCACCATTCTTCTTTTGCTTTATTTGTGGCGTCTCAATTTATTATTTCACTGTTTGTACTTCATTTTGCTTAACTCTGTATTTACATTCTTCCATTTTCTTCTCTCATCCATAATCATAATATCAATAATCATTTTATCCGTGATCCGCGGTTTCTATGTCCTTTTCCCGTTAACGGTTCCTATTGTGTCTTTTGCAGCTTTCGATATCACTTTCTTGATACAATCTCATTTTTCTTCGATAGTACTCAGCTCTTTACCGTCATCCATGATTTTTTCTACAGCCTGCTGAAACTCCTTCCTCGTTTATCCATTTAATGCTTCTTCATTCCATTTCCTAACCCGCTGCCCCTGCATTTTCTTTTGAATCGGAGTGTACACTTCATAACAACTAAATTGTGGACAGAGTCTGAATCCGGGAAGCTGTGCGAATTCATCACACTGTTCCTAAACCTGAGCCTAACCAAAATATAATCTAACTGATACCTTTCCGAGTCACGTGGCATTTTCAATGTATACGTACGCCTTTTGTGGTGACTAAACCATGTGTTGGTGATAACTAACCCCTGTCTCCTGCAGAACTCAATCACTTTCTCCCTGCGTTCATTCCTTGTGCCTAACCCATAGTCCCCCACCTCATCACCATCCCTTCCTTCACCTACCGTCGCATTCCAGTCACCCATCACTATCAAATATTTCCCTGCCGTTACACACGCGATTATGTTCTCTAACTCATCGTACATCCTATCGACTTCTTCCTCCTTGTGGTTGCTCGGTGGCATGTACACCTGAACAATGACCAAGTTCTTCAGTTCTGCTTTAATCTCTACGAGTAACATTGTATCAGTTGCTTGATCTATGTTGAATACGCTTCTGCCTACCTTTTTATTTAATATGACGGCAACCCCTCGTTGGCTCTCGTCCCCGCCTCTGTATATTATTCTATAATTATCACCCCAGTATTCCCCGCTATCCTTCCATCTCACCTCGCAGATACCTGAAACATCTATGTTACCTCTTTCCATCTCTCGCTTAATATTCTCTTTTTTGCCTGTCCTCACCATTGTCCTAGCCAAGCCAAGCCAGAAGTAGTGTACCTATACTTCTCCTTCGGAACAATGTTCCACTGGAGGCATGGAGTGTATTGTTAAATTGTATGGGCAGTGGGAGTATGTTGTGTTAAGTTGAGTTAGTGTTGTGTTAGTTGTTCGCTGTTAATTTATCATTAACATTGTCCTGACATTCCATTTTCCTATTCTAACTAATTTCGTCTTCTTCCTCCGCCATTTTTAAAATCGTCGGGCACTCACCCCCCCCCCCTCCCTCCCTTCCGCTGTTTAGGAACGCGAGGTGTGCACACGAAAACACGCACTCACTCTCTCCGTGTTCTAAAAATACATTCCGAACATCAGAGGCGGTGAAACTCGTTTCCCCGTCTTATCTGTCCCCCCTCTGGTGCCCGGCCGGCCCAGTGTGTTCGCCTGGAGGAGGATAAGACCCAAGGAAGGGGGACGGGCCTCATCAATCGAACGAGGTTGCACGCAGCGGAACAGGAACGGGGAGTAGATGGACGTCCCCCTCCTTAACGGGACTCTTCGGCCCACCTCTTTCGCGCCTCACTCCGCGTCTGTTTTCGGCAGTGTTTCAGCCGGCCGCTGCGAGTGGAGTGGCGTCTCTGTGTGCTTGTGTGTGTTATGAGTAGGAGTCGGGCGTGTTTTTCAGCGCTCTCAGGTTGCTTCTTTTGATTGTCGTCGAGGACATATGGCCAGAGGTGGCCTTAAAGATGGTGGCGTATATTCCTGTTGGTAACGAAGGAGTGGCGTGGTCAATTCACGAAAGAATGAAGTGTGCACTATTTTAGACTCCTTTGTACTTGGCGTGTGTACTACTTACCCCCGAGGAAATGGTTCCCGGTGTCAACCCATGATTGCTATTTTCCTGTAACGAAACCTGTGAATCCGTCTAGAATGCTACTGTATCACGACGTCCGCGTAGGAAGTCTTGCTCTTGTTGATCGCAGTCGTCCCTTGTCAGATGGATCAAATTCCCTTCGGGTGATTAAGCGATACACTCGGTAAACCGTCAACCTGCCGCACTGATTAATTATTTGGCGAAAGACATGTAATAGTATGAGTGATAAGCAAACCAAAAAAATGGGATTCTTGTGGGGATATTTGGAAGTCTAAAATTAGAGTGTAAATTTGGTGGGAGAGGCTTTTGGGGAGTGTATGTGGTCGTCAAATTAAGATAATAGGGAAAACGGTTGAGGACATTGACGTGGAACGTGGCATAATATTACCGCGACACTTATTCTGAAAGGGAAAGGATTTGGGAGGGGATTTAATTTTTTATCTTCGTCCTGGTACTCTGCAAGCCACCGTTAGAGTGTGTGGTAAGGTGCGATGCAAAATCGAGCATGCAGCATCAGTAAAATGTTTCTATAAGACTTAATTTCCCAATTAAATGCAGAATATTTCAAGCAATAAAGATAATTTTAGCTACAGGCATTATCTATCATTTTGTGATATACTTGTTGATGGACGCTAGACGAGCAGTCTAATAATAAGTGGAGGAATAAATTAGGGCTTTGATAAAACAATGGCAATATTTATGCTAATTGTGGTGAATGCATTTAAAAATATTTGTTCTCCTTAGTGCGGTATCTTAGTATCATTCTGAATATCCTTATCGCTCGTGGGAAAAATGACATCTTAAATCTGTCAGCGTACATTGAATCTCCCCAATCCTAATTCCACGATCTGGCATAATTTGCTATGTCTGGGCTAATAATACAATGTCAAAATAATCTCTGAAGTTAACCATTTCCAGTTTATGCTAGAAATTAAATCTGCAATTTTACCTATTGCTACGAGAGTGACTCCCAAAACGGTTCTTCCAAAATCTACAGGACGCTGCGTCGTTTATCATATCAGCCTTCTACAAAATTTGAACTCTAGGAGGATCCCATACATGTACTATCAGCATATTCAGAATGAAACTTAACTAGCGATATAATAAACCCTAATATTGTTTGAAAATAAATCCTAGTATTGTTCATATGCGTGGTTGATCTGAAAGATATTGATCTCACCTTTGACCGAGATTGTGTAATACTTAGGTGATGGGATTGTGTGGGGACCTGCACCCCTCGGAAGTGTGGAAGCCCGCGCCTACACACACCTAGCCCACCTTCGATCCTTCCGCTGCCGAAAACACTTCATTCAAGGTCGGGTACTTTCTTGACAGGCCTCGTCTTCCCCGCATATGAGAGGAGATGCCATGCATGCACGAGCAAGGGCAACGCGAGTTGTGTCCTCACTTGCCAATTCAGGATTTTGGATGTAGTAGGCTTTCGGGAGAGAACTAGTCCTTTTCCAAACATTCATCCCTAATACGCTTCTTTGAGGTTCTTTCTAATTGCCATGAGTCGCACCATCGTTGCATTACGTCTAGGTCATCTCTAAGTCTACTTGATCCCCAGGAATACTTGTAAATATCTTTGTAAATTACTGTATCGACCACCAAAGAGAGTGTTTAACTGTTAACCTCGGTGAAGACATCGTTAACGTAATGTTAGTCACACGTTGTCAATGTTAAGGATTGGTTTGTAGCAACTGTGCAAACTATTTTTTCGCCTTCCAACCACTTCATCTACATCTACTCAATACCCCGCAAGCCGCCGCAAGGGCGTGTGGCGGGGGGTGTTAGGGCACCACGCGTAATTTAGAAAAAAAACCGCATGCAGAAGCCACAAATGTATAGCCCACAAACCAAACATGGTAAACATTCATGCACGAACCCTTTCGCCCCAACCCTTTCACACACATGCAAAACCCATAAACTACCAACAAACATGCACATGCACAATCTTTGAATTTTGTTCCGACTTGTAACTTAATTGTTTTTAATATTTCTAAATGGACTTCGGATTCTTACTTTTGTGATTTCTGATTGTCCTGGGAAAGAATGAGTATTTGAATCTATCTGTATCTATCTCCCTTATTTTATCCTTGTGGTCTGATCTACCTAAGTAGTGTGGGACCATTATTATTCCTTTTGTGCCATCGTTAGACTCGCTGGTTCTGAATCTCTCTAAAAGTCTAAGTCTCACTTGTTCTCTTCGTATTTCAAGGGGCTCCCAGCCTAAATCCCCTAACAGACCTGTTACACTTGTGTTCTTCTCTTATACATTTCTCTGTTCTCTGTATCGGTTGTCAGTGTTTTTGTCTTGTATTCTGGCAATTCTTTTTTCAAATATTCTCGTAGTCCGTTAAAATTCGCGTTGTTGAATAGGTATATTTTACGCTTTTCTTTGTTAATTTTCACGAACTTAGTTTTTAACTCTACAAAAATTGCCTCATGGTCACTAATTCCGTCCATTATTTCAATGTTTGTTACACTTTCGGGCGTAGAAGTCGCGAAGATATCAAGTATGCTGTGGCCCCGCGTGGGCGTTTTAACAATTTGTTCTAAGGAGTGTTTTGTGAGAATGAATTAAGGAGTTCATGGCATGATTCTCTGTTTTTGGCGGATTTTCCTAAGCAGTACTTGTCCCAATCAATTGACGGTAGATTTGTATCACCAGCGATTATGATAATACTGTTGCTATGCTTGTTACTAAGAGGGGATATTTGGTCGTCGAGCTTGTGTAGAATATCTGTGCTAGAATCTGGGGGCCCTCTAAAATGAGCACACGAATAGGCTCATTGTAGTCCTTTATGTTACACCAAACGCTTTCTATGCTCTTCTCGTCTCATTCGTATCATTGGTTACTAAGATGTGACTTTACATCTATGAATACTCCCCCACCTAATCTATTAGGTCTGTCCCTTCTGTAAATGATTAAACTGCTTGGAAAAACTTCGTTGTTTGCGATATCTCCCTTGAGCCAACTCTCCGTTCCAACTACTATGTCTGCGTTTGTACTTACAAAGATGTGGTCAATATCCGATATTTTGCTTCTAATGCTGCGGCAATTTAGTATTATAATTTTTATTTCGCCAATAATTTTTTCTTTTACGGTTTTATGTAAGCTCAGAAAACTGTTTCGCGACGATTCGTGGTTAACAGAGTTATATTTATGTAGGACTTCAATTTCTCCCGGCGGATGATGGCAGTGAATTCTTCTCGGGATTTCATCCGGGTAATCTCCTCCATCTCCATCGCTGCCGACGTTTCGATGAAATCCTTTTTCATCGTCATCAGGGCCGATGATGATGATCATCGGCCTCATCAGGGCCGATGATGAGATCGGCCCTGATGACGATGAAAAAGGATTTCATCGGCAGCGATGGAGATGGAGGAGATTGCCCGGATGAAATCCCGAGAAGAATTCACTGCCAGAGTTATATTTGCGCGCAATACTATCTGTTATGTATTTCGAGGAACCAATTTTATTAACTTTACGTGGGTTGTATGTTGTATTAAAGCAAGTTTTTGTTTGTTCTGTTATTTTTGGGATCTGTGAGGCGTAACCTGATCTCAAGTGACAAAAAGCGCTGGATTCTACTTTATTTATCCCAATATATCCCGCTCTTGCCTTCCAACTATGCTAAACCCTAGGAACGTGTTCGTGTAACCTACGCGCTACGCACTGTGATGTTCATTCCATCTTAGCCGTTCGTGGTCTTAATCCGGAAGGACTAATACTAGTGTCGAGGGGGCTTATTCGCATCTTGTGTGTTCCTTTGGGCACAGAGCTCAAGGCCGAGAGAGTTCAAATAAAGACCAAAACTAACCAGTGGTTATTAACCTGAAGCTTGGTGTGAATGGCGATTGTTGAGGTGACCTAGTGCTTATCCCGACGGAGGGTGACCTTCACACATCAGGGTTGGGACAGGGAGGGGTCCTCTTCCTGTGGTTGACCGGGAAGACCTGCCACCCTAAAAGTCACTCTGCTTGGGGAAGCGTACATAAAATAAAAAAATGGTACGGGGACTCCCACACTCGAGGATCACCCTCTTCCGCTCTTTTTGTTTATTTTAATAATATTTGATTTTGATATTTTGTCCATGCGACGTATTGTACTCTCGATTTTCGTTAATTGATTTGTTTCCTATTGCAAAATAAAAGAGAGATTGCGGCTGCAACCATTTCTTTGGTCCCTCGAGCATGATTTGACCAATTCCCGACTAATCTCTCTCAGTAGCCGGCCTATGGGTGCATTCAAACACCAAAAATACAGACCTGAATACCACAGTCTTATATTTCACATTTTCATCAAGGGAAAATGGACCGACTACATTCTGGTCAAAACCGACACAGCGGAAGTGATCGTTTTGTCCTTGTTTCCCCGTGTGTCAGTGACACCCTCAATAAAGTATTAGAAAGAAGCGGGGAACTGAGAGATACGTCTGCATGGAACCCTTCCAAGTCTCCGATCGGGTTTGTGAACTAATTTCATTAAACAATTTACGAATTTCCTTGGGCACGATTTAATTTCACTCTAAAATATGAAATAATTAAGTTATCTGCATAGAACTAGGGCCATTACGTGTTTATCACATTATTATTACCTTACTCTTTTCACCATTTAATGTGCATAGACGATTTTGAAATGTATCGTGCATGGAAGAATAATTATTATTTTCCGATCGTCTTATTGATTTTAGTCTCCTTAGAAACTCCATAGTCGGAGCGAAAACATTCTCATTCAATAGAGCCAAGTCCGAACCCATTCAATTATTCTAAAAAGAAGAAAAAATATTCTGAAAAATCTATGTAAACTGTGCGAAGAAATGATTTAGCTTCCTTATTTCGTCTTGTCAGGGAACAAAGAAAATATTTCAAACAGACATAAACATTCAGATAACGTAGATTCTGTCAATCTGTCATGGGGTCTTTGGTTTTGGGGAAAAGCGAACCCGTGTGGAGAAAGCTGCCCGCCTCGGAATCCGTCGTGATGCGTCGGAGAATCGACAAGGAAGTCACTCTGCAACGTCTTCAATCGACGGGGCCCTTCCCTTTCCCAAAGGGCGTTCGGTGTGCTCCGCGGGAGGCACGGGTGACCGCCGGTGGCTTCATGGGAACCCACTTGCACTTACGAGGGCGAGTGGCATTTCTCGCGAAAAAAGCGGAAATATATCGCCGTACACCTTGTTTGGCTCAATTGTCTCGCCTTGCCGACAGTCATTTTTTAATGCAAAGGGAAATGAGGAATGGTTGACCAAATAATGACATAGGAAGCGGGTACGTCAAAGAAGAATTGTGAAATAATGAGAACAATAATAATTTGAGAGTTAGAGTGGACTGCTCACTGTGGCAGAATTGAGTGTCGGATCGATCTTCTACAAGGTTTCCGTGAAAACCATTGGTATTGGCCAATGTTAAGGTACATTTTAGATGGACGAAGACTGAACGTTTTAGACTTCTTAGGCTCGTTCAACAAAACCCACCTCAAACTAGAATAAACCCTTCTTCACTTTCGCATATTTCCGTCGACCTAATTCCGTACGGCACACCTACCTTATCCTCGTTTGCCTAACGTTCTCTACTCTATCAAGGTCTTAAACGTCCCAATGCTGATCATAATGTTCTGCTTCCATCTCTCCTGATTCCTTTTTATTTCTCCCTCTTAGCCCTCACCATGTCTGACGCCTTCCCGTCTGCTTTCCCTTCTGTCTACATCACCATTTAATCCTTCTCCGGAGCCACATTGCCAAAGTCTCCAATCTACGGTCATCATCCTGCTTTAACGACCATGTTTCCGCGCATAACGACGGTTTCACTTATCTTTTCTCAACATCTTTACTATACGTCCCTTTTATATATTCCCTCCTTGTGAAAACTTCTTTGCCTCCTGAAATATTTGCCTAATATCCATAAGACTTGGACCATTTTGTTCCAGAAACTTTCCTAGATAAGCTAACATTTCCTACTACTGTAGTTTATGACTTTATCTGTTAAAAGTTAACTTATCATTACACATTCTCGTAGTCCTGATAAACTTTGTTTTGTGTACATCTATTCTCATTCCACACCTGCCACACTGATTTTCTAATGCGCTCATAAGTCGCAGCAACCCCCCCCCCTCCCTCCAACGTTGCTGACGGCAGACTAAAGCCCGAACATCCGCTAACACAACTGATTTTATGAATTCCTTGCCGGATTTTACTCGTGCCTGTAGTTTTCCTCTTCTGCCTTTTCCTCCACAAATGCGTTGAACGGCGCGGGTGGTGGGTGATTGGAGACCCGTCTCTTCCTGGCCTAGCACTGCTCATCCCGATTCTGCGTTCGCCTCTCAAACCTGGGACGTGTAGGTTTCGGACAAGTGTCTTGTCCCGTCAATCTTCTCCTATTTAATGCTATATATTAATTCATTCTTCCCAATTCATTCCGTCAAACGCTTCTCGAAATCTACGAAGCTAGCAAATAAGTCCTGATAGTATTCTGTGTTCTTCTAGATTAGTGCTCAATTCTGCATCTATGTCCTCGCCCGTGTCTTTATCCTTCCTTAACAAAATTCGCCATTCCTTAAGCAATCGATTCCCTTCCTATCCTGCCTATTATTATTAATTGTGTGAAGTAACACTTAAGCTGTCTGCGACATCAAAATACCAAATAGTCCTCGCATACGTATGCATTTCCCCTTTTAGATATGGGAACTAAACCCAATTTGACAGATTCCAGTATATTCCATCATGGAGGCTACGGATAAGCCCATAAAAACTCTTCCTCCCACGCTTTCCTAAGCCTTTAAGTGAGAGTTCAGCGGGGATATATTATCTTTCCCCACTGCAATATTTGATTTAAATTTCCTAAATGCCCTTAACATCTTGCAATTAATAATACTTGGAGCTATGCCATCCCCATCTACGTCATATCCTCTTTATCTATGTCTAAGCTTGCTGGCCTTATCTTTTTACCACCTCCAGATATAATTAATTGCTTTATCTCTCCGGAGTCATCGGACGTATGGAACTTCAGATACATCTGCGGAGTCGACGAATCGACGAATCTGGAGGGTTCATCGAATGAATGATGCTACACGCTATAGCCTTGCCCTCATCGTTCTTACTATGCTGGGGTGAGTGAGATAGCTGCCGCTCGCTCGCCAGACGGAAAAGGGTTGCTAGACGTCGGAGACGTGGCAACACCGTCGAGCGGGTCAACCGAAGCCGGAGTTGTCGGTCGGGAATGAGCGGAGAGACCGGGGGGAGGGGAAGCATTGAGGGGGGGGAGGGACTACTGATTGGTGTGTGTGCGTGTGCACATGCAGGCGAGCCTCCAGCCAGTGACTCACTCAGTATTGGCTCGCTGCATCTCACATGGACTTATTCCTGATGAGCGCGTGGCACCCCCCCCACCCAGAGTCGTTGTGGGGCATTAGGCCGCTGCATCCCATTATTTAATTTAATGCGCGAGATCGGGAGCAGAAAGAATCGGACAAATTGGGAAGCCGTTTGCCTCGTTGGGGACAAGTCTCGTCCTCTCTGCCACTATCAGCCATCCAGGACGTTTTTGCGTATGTCGTTATTTCCTTTTGGGGTTGGCTGAGTCAAAAATTTCCAATTAAAATGCTCCTCTGGGGACGTCATCCCACCACCAACATCCGTCTAATTTCCTCCGTGGTGCCCTGTTCTTGCAAGGCTTTTTCGCCTCTCTCACACGCCGTCGAGTTGTTTCAATGCGATATTGCAGCCGATGGTCCGTGCCCTGCATTCATCCATCTGCTATTGGTGGAGCGAGGCGGTGACTATGGAGGTGGCCCCCTAAACAAGGGATGCCACGTAACTTGTTTCGGAGAGGGATGGAGGGCCTGGGACGCTACAAGGTTTTGGTTACCATGTGATGGCTGCGTGGTCCAAACGCGCCAAAACTGACTGGTATAGATTGACGTAATCGTTAGCAAGGAATGCTGCACGCAGCACTGGAATTAAAGTATTTTATCCTCTGCACACCCTGTCTTTTATTGCTCCCATTTGTTAAGAAGCGCTCCGAATAATTTCTAATAACTTAGACTGTTATGGCCGGTTTGCCCCGTACTGCTCGCATACAAGAGGTGAAAGCGAACAACGTGGAAACATTTCACTGGATGGTACCGGCAAGGACGTTGCACTCCAGTGGATGGAGCTTTGGATTGCTGACCAGGGGGCCGATGGTTCGATTCCGGTTGAATTTGGGCACTCCCAGTTTCAATCGCGTTTGTGTGGTATCTGGGATAAATTATGACCACAAACAAAATGACCTCCAGAAGCACTCCTGGTGGCATGTGGAGTAACGTTCCCCCCCCTCGACACGTATGCGCAGGTTTGAGGTCGTTACATCCATCCAGTGTATTTTGAGGAGCGGAAGTATGGAGACGTGTTCTAATGCAATGTCAACACGAGTTAAACAGCGTGCTGTTATCATATTTTTAACTGATGAAAAGTGACTCATACTGAGATTCATTGTCGTTTTCCCTGTCCTTTAAAGGCAGTTCATGGCGACGATGTTGTTGATAGGTCTCTAAATCGCTGGATAGTAAAATTCCGTGGTTGCAAGCCTGGAAAAGCCATAATTGTTGATGAAGCACGCAGCGTACGTCCGATACACTGCCACAGACGATAAACATGGCAAAATCGTCGAAGATTTCATTCAAAATGACCGGCGAATCACTCAAAAGCGTATCGCAAACCACATTGGTCGCGTATGTTGTGTTAGAGGCGTCCTGGCGCCAATAATCTTGCAGCATGACAACGCTCGTCCACCCACCTCGCGCGCAACTGGAGAGGCTCTGCGCAACCTGAAATTGGAACCGATTCCACATCCTTCGTATTCCCCCGATTTTTCGCCATGAGAGTTTTATTTTTTTCCTCAAATCAGAGACACTTCAAGAGTAATCATTACACCTCGGACGTTGAGGTGAAGGCCCCTGTAATGTCCTGGATTCGAGAAAAGCCAGAAGAGTTTTTCTGTGACGGAATGAAAAACCTTGTTACACGTGTGGAGGAATATGTTAGTCCTAACGGTGACTATGTTGAAAAATTAATGCATGATTTTGAAACTTAAGAATTGTACTTGAATGTACTTTTTTCCCGATCTTGTTCTTTGTTTTTGTTCGAGCTCTACAAGCATGCGTGCTTTACTTTTAAGTGTACCCTCTTATGATGGCTGTGAATGATGAAATGGAGGATTGAGGGATCGTTCAATAAGTTCTCAGGAAAGAGTTGAAAAAACAAATCATTTTGGGTAGATATTTCTCATTTTTCATTGTATCTACATGTACAAAATACTGCTCAATCCGCCGCAAGGGCGTGTGGCGGCGGGTGTTAAGTCACCAGCCAGGCATGCACAATATCAATAATTACACCTCCACACAAGTAGCAGTCCAATCATCCACTGGGGTAAAGTTAATCGTACAAATGAAGGTACCATGCCATAGTGAGTTAGGCCTGAAGGCTGTTCCGAAAGGAACCTCCGTCATGCTATAAGAAATACGCTGTAATAGACGCAAAAAAATTATTATTTCCATCTCAAAACTACAAGTATATATCTCTACTGTTTGAATACATATTCGCCAAAAACATTTAAACATTCGTCATATCTCTGAACTAGTATTCAAATTCCTTCAGCTTTTAAATTCTGCCGCCTGAGATCGCAGCCAACCAACGACGGCATCCTGCAGTTCCTCGTCGAGATGAGCAAAAAACATGTGCGGTAGCCTAACTTTTCCATTGTGTTCCATGCAACAGAGTCGTAGAAATCTATGGAAGACTTTCTAAAGATTTTAGATATCGTAAAACGCCTGTTTTCACGAGGTTTTCGTCAATTTTCATGTTTAGCAATTCCTTATTCACCACAGACGGGGGCGGCCACTTCTGTCGTCATTATGGACATATTTGTATTCACTTTCAAAAGAACAATAACACTGACGCACAACTTTTGCCACTCATCACATTTACTCCGTACAGAGCACAAATTTCCCGATGATGAATGTCAACAGCTTTGACGTTTTTTATGAGTAAAAACCTTATCACTGAACGAACTTCACATTTGGCGGGAATTTTAATTGTATTGTTTATTTTGACTCGCTATTGTAAACAAACGACAAACGGCGCGACCTTCCAAACACTGCAGTTCGAGGCGTACTGATGTGTCAATACAGCGACTATTCGGCTCCCTTCACTAAATCTTAAGCCTACACGAAAATGGAGGTTACTTTCTGGAAGTTCCTCGTATTTCTTTAAGATCCTCAGATAGGTATTCTGTATTTAGGTCTACGGTCAACTGGTGGCTCCTATCCTAATTCTTCTAATAGTGTCGTGACAGTGCTACCTTGTTCTTAGCAACTTTTCGCAAACCTATCTGCTCTTCGTTGCACTCGATCTACTTCCAAAGTTAAACCCACTTCGTGAGGATCCCATGCACCCTAAGGGTGTCCTAGGTGGGGCCTAACTAACTTGAACTAAAGCTTCTTGACCCTCTCATTACATTTACCAAGTATCCTTTTTATGAATCCCTAACTTTTTATTTGCTGTTCCGAAAATTTCACGCATGTGTTTTCCCCAGGACATATGTCGTAGTTAGCGGAGGACATTTCGTCTGGCTCCTAACCTTCGACCTATATGGCATGGTTGACCCTACCAGGAGCAATTATCATTGTTCCCGTCAGTACAGCTCCAACGGCCAACTGAACGCACAAGCCCTTCCATCACGTCAAGGTTTTAGTCCTTGGGATGGACATGCCTAGATATATCTTGAAATAATAAAACTGCGTTTAACTAATTTCGAGTTTCAGATAATACCTCAGGACACTTGGGAACGATTTCTTTATTTTTGTATGAACCGTGCGAGGGAAGGGCGAGTTCTTGAATCTGTTCTCTGACGGTGTCTCTTGTGTTTCATGGTCGGAAACTACCAGTATAATTTGGGGTCGCAATAATACTCTCGGCGTCGAAATAAAACTCGGACGAACTTTACCAAAAACCTCCTGGTCAGGTTCCTCATAACTTGTGCTGCAAACTTTTAACGCCCTTGGTGTTTTTTGTGGCGTGGGCTCCAATCCGGCTAGATGCTGTGGCTAATTTGTCCATTCGGTACCCCACTCTCTTGGCTCCGCCGTGCGTGCAGATGAAGAGCGGTAATCGAACGAGCCCTCCAATGGACTACAACATTGTCGTGGTGGAAGGGCTTGTGCGTTCCGATGACCCCTGGAGCTGTGCTGGCGGGAGTAATAATAATTGCTCCTGGTAGGGTCACCCATGCCAGATAGGTGGAAGGTTAGGAACCAGAAGAAAGGTAGTCCACGCAGTTTCTGTTCCTCAGTGAAACGGCTGCAAAGGCGTCTGACCCAAGTGGGGCGGTCATTAAGTGATGGTGTCACTTAAAAAACACGATTGAGCAAGGCAACGGAAAACCACCTCAATTATTATTCCCAAGAAAATAATGAGGGACAACATAGAGAAATTGCGTCCTGGCAAGTGCGGGAATTGGCCCGACAGGCCGTGTGTCGTGCCCGGCAGCGGGGGGGGGGACAGCTTCCGCGATCGTCGTCCCACAAAACCCTTGCGAGGGAATACCGACAACCACAGGACAGAATACGCAGAAGAAGAAGACGAAAGTAGTTAGAATATGAACGTGGAATGTCAGGAAAATGTTGAGGACAGGTAAATTAGAGAATATTAAGCGAGAGATGGAAAGAGGTAATATAGATGTTTTAGGTCTATGCGAGGTGAGATGGAAGGATAGCGGTGATTACTGGAGTGATAATTATAGAGTAATATACAGCGGCCGGGAGGAGAGCCAACGAGGGGTTGCCGTAATATTAAATAAAGGGGTAGGAAGAAGCGTAGTCAACATAGAGCAAGCGACAGATAGAATTTTACTCGTAGAGATTAAACCAGAACCGACGAACTTGGTCATTGTTCAGGTATACATGCCACCGAGCAACCATAAGGAGGAAGAAGTCGATAGGATGTATGATGAGTTAGAGGATATCATCGCGAGTGTTCCGGCAGGGAAACATTTGATAGTGATGGGGGATTGGAATGCGACGGTAGGCGAAGGAAGAGATGGTGGTGAGGTGGGGGACTATGGGTTAGGTACGAGGAATGAACGAGGGGAGAAAGAAATTGAATTCTGCAGGAGACAGGGGTTAGTCATTACCAACACATGGTTTCGACACCACAAGAGGCGTAGGCATACATGGAAAATGCCAGGTGACTCAGAAAGGTATCAGTTACATTATATAATGGTTAGGCACTGGTTTAGGAACAGTGTGATAAATTCGAACAGTTTCCCAGGGGTGGATGCGGACTCTGACCACAATTTAGTGGTAATGAAATGTAGAGTCCGTTTCAAAAAGATAAGACAGGGGTTGCGGGTTAGGAAATAGAATGTAGAAGCATTAAATGTATTAACAAGGAAGGAGTATCAGCTGGCTGTGGAGGAAATCATGGATCACAGTAAAGAGCTGAGTACAATCGAACAAAAATGGGAATTTATCAAGAAAGTGATATCGAAAGCCGCTGAAGACACTATAGGAACCGTTAACGGGAAATGGATAAGGAAACCATGGGTAACGGATGAGATGATTGCAAAGATGGAGGAGAGAAGAAGATGGAAGAATGTAAACACAGAGTTAGGCAAAATGAAGTACAAAGAGTTAAACAATAAATTGAGAAGGGCCACAAATAAAGCAAAAGAAGAATGGTGGAAAACGCAATACGAGGATATGGAAAGTTTACAGAAGAAGGGTGAAATTGGTGCTCTATGCAGCAAGGTTAAGTTATTATCGGGAAGTAAGAAGGCAATATCTGTGCTAACAGTTAAAAATAAGTGGGGTAAGATAATAATGAACCAGATAAAGTCCAAGAGAGATGGAAAGAATATATAGAAACACTGTACGGTAGAGAACTAGGGCGACAAGGTTAGACATAGAAAAACAACATGACGTAGATAAAGATAGCTTAGGTCCAGGCATACTCGACGATGAAATAGAAAGCGCACTAAAGGAGATAAAAGCAAATAAGGCCGTGCGGGTAGACAACATCCCTGTGGAACTGATGAAATGTTTAGGAAAATGTGGGAAGAAGACTCTATATGGACTGATGCGTAGTATCTATGAGGAAGGAATCTGGCCAGAAGATTTTGTGAAATCAGTGTTAGTCCCTATTCCAAAAAAGGCAAAGGATTGTAAAGTATGTGAGGATTACAGAACAATAAGCTTAATTTCCCACGCAGCTTAAGTTATTCTCAGGATCATCAACAAAAGGATAGAGAGTAAGGCAAATGATTACTTAGGGGATGATCAGTTTGGGTTTAGAAAGGAGAGAGGTACGCGTGATGCCATAGCAGTAATGAGATCACTAATCGAGAGGAACATAGAATACAATCAGGACGTATTTGCCTGTTTCTTAGATTTCGAAAAAGCGTTTGAAAGAGTGAATTGGGACAAATCAATGCTTGTATTGCAGAAAATAGGAATGTATTGGAAGGACAGGAGACTGATCCGCAACCTGTACATGTCTCAGACTGCTCAGGTGCGAGTGGTGAACGGTGAGTCTGGATGGGTAGTGTTAGGAAGAGGGGTAAGGCAGGGTTGCCTATTGTCACCGGTGCGGTTCAACGTATACTATATAGTATGTGTAGGAAATGATTAAAGAGGAATGGGAATAACTGGAGGTAGGAATGAAAGTCGGAGGGTAGTTCGTAAAATCGGTTAGGTTTGCTGATGACCAAGCATTAGTAGCCGAGTCAGTCAAGGATTTGCTAGCATTGCTAAATGAATTGGAGGTCAGTGCGATAGATATGGGATGAGAATCAATATTAATAAAACCAAGGTTATGCGATTTTCCAGAAAGAAAAAGGCTAAGCTAAATACTACCTTGAACAAAAAGTTCCCGGAATAACCACCGTGTGGCGCTCCCATCGTTCCGATTTGAGTTCTGTTTTTTTTGTTAAATTGGTACATCTGTTGTTGATATTCCCTTTAAATCTTAGTGTCATAACTTGACATTTGCAAAAGTTACGTAGCCAAGAGTACATCTATCTCTGTGTGTGTTGGCGATTTTTTACAATTGCAGAAATGGATTTAAATTTGCAACAACGAACTTGTATTAAATTTTGGGTAAAAAACGGATTTAGTGGCGCACGGACGTTGGAAATGTTGGAAAAGTGTTTCGGCAACGATTCTCTAAAAAAAAACGGTCGTTTACCACTGGCACGAGCGGTTCAGAAGTGGTCGTGAGTCAATCGAAGATGATGAATGCAGTGGCAGATCATCGGCATCGAAAGTCGGTGAAAAAATTGATAAAGTAAAAGATATGTTGGTCAATAACCGCAAATTAACCATCAGAGAAATAGCGGAGGACTTGAACATTGCCTATGGATCCACCCAAGACATTGTGGTTAACGATTTGGGTTTCCGTCGTGTAGCAGCAAAGTTGGTGCCAAAAGATCTCAATTTCATGCAAAAAAGAGACCGTGTTGACGTCGCAAAAGACATGATTTGCGAGGCTGAATCCGATCCCACATTCATCAAAAGGTTCATTACTGGAGACGAGACGTGGGTTTATGAGTATGACACGCAATCCAGACATCAGGCAAATGAATGGCGTTCACCAAATGAGCCGAGACCAAAAAAACCACGTCGTTTTCAGTCAAAAAAGAAGGCAATGCTGACGGTTTTCATGGATTACAACGGTGTAGTGCATCATGAATTTTTGCCAGAAGGCCAGACAGTAAACAAAGAGTATTATTCGGGCGTTATGAGACGTTTGCGTGAAGCAATTCGCCGAAAGAGACCAGAAATTCACCGAAAGAGACCAGAGACCGTCGCACAGTGCTATCATTATTCGTAATTTTTTGACGAAAAATGCAACAAATACCATCCAACAGCCACCGAATTCACCTGATTTGGCTCCCTGTGACTTCTTTCTGTTCAATCGAGTTAAAAAACCATTACGGGGAACGCGTTTTAGCAGCCGAGAGGAAGTAATGGAAAAATCGCAGGAAGCACTGATGGACATACCGAAAACCGAATATAAAAAATGTTTCGAGGATTGGATCAAGCGCTGGCATAAGTGTGTTGCAGTCGATGGGGATTACTTTGAAGGGGACAATATAGATTTAGATGAATAAACTTGTATTTTTAATTTTCTGAATAAATTCCGGGAACTTTTTGATCAAGGTAGTATTAAAATAGGCGGGGAAAGAATAGAGCAGGTAGAGAAGTTTACACATCTCGGAAGTGTTTTGGACCAATACGTTCAAATTATTAGGGACGTAAGGAGAAGAATTGTGCTAGGCAAGGAGGCTTTCTCAAGGAGGAGGGAGTTGATGACGGGGACGTTGAGTAGGGATGTTAAGACATATGACAAGACTCGTCGAAACTCTGATATGGAGCGTGGCTATGTACGGCGCGGAAACGTGGTCGCTGAAGCAGGAGGATAGACGTATACTAAAGGCTTTTGAAATGTGGGTGTGGAGAAGAATGGAGAAGGTGAAATGGACCGAAAGGAAAACAAATGATTGAATACTAGAGATGTTGGGTGAGGAGAGGGGTTTGGTTGAGAGAAATCCTAAGATGAAACGGGTATTGAGCGGTAGTGGGATGTTGAAGAAGGTAATAGAGGGGAGGATGTTGGGCAAACGAGGAAAGGGCAGGAACACGATAGGGATGTTGGACGGGATGAAGGGAGGAAGGAAGTACACCGAGATGAAGAGGGACCTGATGTAGTTTAGGTTGCTGGATTGGGTTTTGTTTGGAGTTAAAAAATATTTATGTGATAGTTGTGTCCATCCAAAAACCTACCTTAACCGGTAGATTACCTAATAATAATTTAAATGGCGTTCCGTTTCACATCACCCGAATCTCTTTGGTGGTTGATTGGCGGGCGGGGATGTGGCCTGGCGCTTTTTACGCCACGTCTTCTTCGATCGGCCCGTGAATCATCGGCCATTGCGGTGGTATCTGGGCGGCGGTGACCTTGGGAACTCCCCGACTCCGGCCACCAACGAGTAGGCCGTAAACATTAAACACATAAATGGCTAATAGCTTTCTTTAAAACCTTTTGAGCGACCCAATTTTGATTTGTTAAAAAACGGAAATGGCCCTTATTCCTCTGGTCCTCAATCTTCCGCCAGGTTTCCGTGTTAACAGGCATCTGGGGACAACCTTCCCCCTCACCATTTAATTTCTAGTGAAGGACCAATGCTTATTGCGCAACGATTGCTATGCCTTGCGATGTTTGAGGCTCGTGGATTTGAAAGTGGCTTCGTCCACACCCGATTCTCGGATGCGTTTCGTCAAGACCTTTCAGGCGTAGCTGTGGAATGCAGAAAAATAGAAATAAAAGAAGGTTGAAGGCCATGAAAACATGGTGCTTCGGAAGAATGTTGAACATTTGAGTTGATTAGACTGGAGGCAATCGAAGAAATGATTTCGAGTAGCTGACTGGAGCCTGGGCGGAGTTGACTGACGACGGGAGAGGAGGAGTTAATTTCGCAAATGGTCTTGCGAATACCGACTCAATCGAAGGAGGGATAAGGGAGAGGAATTACGAGAAAAGATCCTCGATGGATTGGTAGCAGGATCTGGTGATGGAAAACGCCTTCCACCGCCCCTTTCCGCTGTATTCATTTTTATATTTACATTGTATCCTGCAAGCCCCGGCTAGGTTGTGTGGCAGGGTGTGATTGCGCACCAGACTACTGTTGGCCCAAAATACTTTTCCCTCACAGCGGGGTCGGACGACATTAATTCTGATCCCTTAGGTTCATTGTAAAACCAATATGCGAAGAAGATTAAAGTGAATTATTACATGTTACCGAAGGTAGGTTCCGGGGTATATGAATAAGACGAAACAAAAATGCTCAGAAATTGTATTTACAGTGGCTTTCTTTAAAGGCTTTTTTATTGCTCTTTAAAGTTTGGAGACTCGTTATACAACCTTTTCTCGATAAATAATTACAGAATTTTACCCTCTTCTGTTTGCACTATTTTAATGAGTCCATTTTTTATCCTATTGAAATAGAAGCGTTAAATATTAATTCTTTAATATTTTCATGTCAACAAATGTGTGAATTTCACTCTACAAATAATTGTGATTTTTGGCATGGGTGTTCCTCATTCCTCACCATTCACAATTATATTCCGTATCGATTGTTGCGGTTTGACCCTTGCACTTTGGGCATCACGCCCCGGGGTCTTCCCCCCTCCCATTTTGCCCGAGTGGTCGCGGCGATTGTCTCGCGATATTCCTGCCTTTCCATTTCGATTAATCGCGCCCGGAATTGTCGGTCGCGAACGTCGAGTTGAACCCCCTCGCATTTAATTCGGAATATCGAGATCAGATTTTTGAAAAACAAAACAGGCGCAGTGAAATTCGCTCGACTTCCCTTAGTTACTGTAACCGCCCCCCTCCCCCACCACACTCTTACGGCGGGCGCTGTTGCCAAGCAATCGGGTAAGATTCAGAGCCCCGAGTGTATCGCGCCCCCCGGCATTCTTCGCTCGCAGTCCCGCTGCTAAACACTCGAGTTTGTGAGATGATGACGGGGAATCATCGATTTGAACGATGCGATTCGACTGTCAAATTTGTCCCTCGGTATTATCGTTATACTTTCGACGTTCCTCTATAGCCTTGCGTGCCATCTGTCTCTCAATTGGGGAACTGCTATGGGATCTCAAAGGGAACATTGCACGAAAGACTTCATGTGCAGAGTAGCACTTTATGGAGCGGAGACCGAAGGACCTCTGAGAAATCAGACCAAATGATGATCCAATGGACAGGTGCGAGAAGAGTAAGGAAAAGTTGTTGGATAGGAAATTGCGATATGGAGTACGCTGAGGGAGTGAGCAATCGGATGCATTGGGTTTCACTTTGAGGATAATTATCCTGGCGCAGGATTTCTGGAATCCGGTTGAAGGGAATGCGTCGCGAGTAGGATGGCCGAGGGGGGAGTGGGCCAATCCACCTCTGTGCATGCGGGCTTCTTCAAGTAATAAGGGAAGGAGGCGAATGAATGGGCCTGGGGAAGAAGCGCCTTTCCTTCTCTATTGCGACAACATGTGTTAACGCATTTGTGTCATGTGATTGTGCCCCTGCTATCGATTAATCCCCCATTATTGCACATATAATTTGTTTTGTACATTTGCTGTCCAAGTCTCAATTTGACATTTTCAATTTTACTACAACTTTACAAATTATATTTCGCAGAATTATAAAAAGAGACGTTTCAGGCATGACATGGTGGAATATTATGATTAATTAAAATTGGTAATTATCAACAAAATAAAATTTTTATTAATACGACCGGTTTTGATGCAACGACATCATCTTCTGGAAACAGTCATTTCTCATTGTCTACCATACAAGCTGAAAAGCAAGTGAGGGGAGGGTAGTGGAGTGAAGATGATGTAGTTACATCGAAACCGGTCGTGTTAATAAAAAAATTTATTTTGTGGAAAATTGCCAATTTTAATTAATCACAGACTTGTAGTTATCTTAATTCCTAATTGAAATTCAGGATAGATAGACAATAATATTTACTGTGAGACAAACATATTATTCGGACAATAATGTCAAATGACAAATTTAGAACATTTGGGCTATGTGTAATATAATAATATTATAGTGACATAATTATGTAGAATGACAAATTCTGGGCGATTAGAAAAAGTATTTACAGTAACGCAATAATATTATAATAAGACTAGGATATCAAATGACAAATTTGTATAAGATTTTTCATTGTTTGTTACGCAGAAAATTACGATTTTCCGCATGACTTACTTTTTCTCTGGCATATTTGTGCCGCATTGCTTCGAATTTTCCGCACTTTCCCACCCTGTGTTCGCCTGGATGGTTGATAGAGCACGCTTCGCGAAAATTGTTTTCTGAGGAGAGCACGAGGGAGGATGGCATCGGGAAGGGAGAAGTGGAGTGCTGTGTTGGTGCCGGGGTAGGCTGAAAAGTAATGCACACGTGCTTGTAGACCACAAACGAAAATAAATAGCAAGATCGGACGAAAAGTACAACTCCTGTGGTGTCTCTTGAGTTGAGGAAAAAAAAGAAAAATCGCAAATTTCTATTGTCGCAGAGCCTCTCAAGTTGCGCACGAGGTGTGTGGACGAGCGTTGTCGTGCTGCAAGATTATTGGCGCCAGGTTGCCTTTAACACAACACACGCGACCAATATGGCTTGCGACACGCTTTTGAGTGATTCGCCGGTCATTGTGAATGAAATCTTCGATGACTTTGCGATTTTTATCGTTTGTGGCAGTGATCGCACGTCCGCTGCGTGTTTCATCAACAATTATGGCTTTTCCAGGCTCGAAACCACGAAATATTACTACCCATCGATTTGCAGAAGACCTGTCAACAGCATCGTCACCATTAACAGCCTTTAAACGACGATGAATCTCAGTGAGACTCACTTTTTAAGTCACGCTGTTTAACTTACGTTGACATGGCACAAGAACACGTCTCCATACTTCCGCTTTTGAAAATACACAGGATGAATGTAACGACCTCAAACCTGCGCATGCGTGTTGAGGGGGAATGTTACTTCCACATGCCACCAGGAGTGCTTCTGAAGGTCGTTTTGTTTGTCGCCTACAAGCATGTGTGCATTAGCTTTCGGCCCACCTTCATATGATCACCGCCGATCTTCGGATTGCAGTGCTCGACGGTTGTGATTCCTGCTTCTTCCATTGCTGGAGGTGTTTCGTGTGTGGATATTACGTAGTTTTATTTTTTCCGAAAATAATTTACATCAATAAGCGAAAGAAATGAGGGAACTGTATTCTCCCCGTTGACTCTGGACGGAGGCGGTCTCGTGAGGGCGGTCACGTAGCGAGGGCGCAGCAGTCGGTCGTTTGGGGAGGGGAGGGATTGAGAGTGGGCGAGATGACTGCCGCCTTCACTTCCGCCCCCGGGGCGACGCTTCCCCCGCCCTCCCACCCGTCTCCCCCCCACCTTCCCACCCGTCTCCCCCCCACCTTCGTGTCCGACTCCTTGGCGGAGACCCTGCCGCAGCAGTAGTTCACATTGGAAAACAGATGGAGGTTGTATTTGCTTGGCGCCATATTCCTCTCGCCTTTAGATCGAATTGTGAATACATGCAGGCTCATTGGCCCCCTTAGCAGTGCACTGTTAAAATGTGTGAATTTCACAAACGCCTTAGTGAGTTCTACCCTTCGCCATTAAACCTATCGTCGGTCGGCGTGGATAGTGCGGGAGGTGAAAGGTTCAGAGCCCAGAAATACGATGCACGCCTCGTCACGACCCAGAAGTGGAATGTGCGGCTTCCGTGTGCGCACTCTGGTTAGGGAACGAAGCGGTTGGCCGTTGGTGGGTGTGGACGAACCTGCACTTTCCCAAAGGAGCAAAGTCTCCCGTCATCAGAAAAACCATTCGTCTTGAGCTCTTTCCTCATTCCTGCGAGCACTTCTGAATTTGTCCTTGGCTGTATTTTCGTCATTCATCTTTCGCGATGCATTTCAATTATTTGGTACATAATCTCCTATCGGATCTTAATACTTTCAAGGCGTGGTTCCCTCAGTTCTCAATCACAGAAAAGCTTATATAGTGTGCTGCTCGACGGATGCATGGATGGCACTGAGTGAGCAGCTCGGTATCCCGACGAATACGTTGTAGGAAGAGTGGCAAGCCAGTGGAGAACTTTCAGCCACTAGCACATGCTAGCAGAAATGCGATTATCGTGTTTTGGCTGACCTGTCCGCATCTTTGCACGATGTTCATGGCTCGAATGGCAGGAGGTCGGTCGAAAGCAAGTGTGAGGGTCGGTAAGTGAAGTTGGAGAGGAGCGACGCCTGAAAGGGAAGAAATTCGAATTCGCGGTGACGTTGGCCGTTGAGGAAGTAGAGGCCGCGGCGTCCAATCAATCATCGAATTGATTGGACGATGATAATTGATGCTCCGCCCGCCAACCCTGGCCTTCAGATAAATTGAAGAGTACTGAGGAATAAGTGCTTTTTACTTGCGGTGGAGTGGTTGCCGGTGACCTGTTTAGTCTGGCATGCATCCCTCGCCGTGTCATAAGGCCAAATTCACGAGTCGAAAGCTCCAAAAAATAAAGTGTGTCTCGTAAATTCCATGCCTCTCCTCCATGTTTTCCCACCTCTGAATCAGAGTTTGACACAGCTGAGAATACGTGTGTGGTGTAGATTGCCATTTTTTGCATTGCCGAATATATATATACACACACATATATATATATATATATGTGTATATATATATATATGTGTGTGTATGTATATATATATATATATATATATATATATATATATATATATATATATATATATATATATATATATATCATCACACCTCTGCGAGGTGAGATGGAAGGATAGCGGGGATTACTGGAGTGACAATTATAGAGTAATATACAGCGGCGGGGACGAGAGCCAACGAGGGGTTGCCGTAATTTTAAATAAAGGGGTAGGAAGAAGCGTAGTCAACATAGAGCAAGCGACAGATAGAATTTTACTCGTAGAGATTAAAGCAGAGCCGATGAACTTGGTCATTGTTCAGGTATACATGCCACAGAGCAACCACAAGGAGGAAGAAGTCGATAGGATGTATGATGAGTTAGAGGATATCATCGCGAGTGTTCCTGCAGGGAAACATTTGATAGTGATGGGGGATTGGAATGCGACGGTAGGCGAAGGAAGAGATGGTGGTGAGTTTGGGGACTATGGGTTAGGCACGAGGAATGAACGCGGGGAGAAAGCAATTGAATTCTGCAGAAGACAGGGGTTATTCATCACTAACACATGGTTTAGACACCACAAAAGGCGTAGGTATACATGGAAAATGCCAGGTGACTCAGAAAGGTATCAGTTAGATTATATTATGGTTAGGCACAGGTTTAGGAACAGTGTGATAAATTCGCACAGTTTCCCAGGAGCGGATGCGGACTCTGACCACAATTTAGTTGTTATGAAATGTAACGTTCGTTTCAAGAAGATAAGGCAAGGGCGGCGGGGGTTAGGAAATGGAATTTAGAAGCAGTAAATGGTTTTAACGAGGAAGGAGTATCAGCAGGCTGTAGAGAAAACGATGGATGACGGTAAAGAACTGAGTACTATCGAAGAAAAATGGGAATGTATCAAGAAAGGGATATTAGAAGCCGCTAAAGACACTATAGGAACCGTTAACGGGAAAAGGATAAGGAAACCATGGGTAACGGATGAGGTGATTGCAAAGATGGATGAGAGAAGAAGATGGAAAAATGTAAACACAGAGTTAGGCAAAATGAAGTACAAAGAGTTAAACAATAAATTGAGAAGGGCCACAAATAAAGCAAAAGAAGAATGGTGGAAAACGCAATGCGAGGATATGGAAAGTTTACAGAAGAAGGGTGAAATTGGTGCTCTATACAGCAAGGTTAAGTTATTATCTGGATGTAAGAAGGCAAGATCTGTGCTAACAGTTAAAGATAAATGGGGTAAGATAATAGTTGAACCAGGAAAAATCCAAGAGAGATGGAAGGAATATATAGAAACACTGTATGGTAAAGAACTTAGGCCGACAAGGTTAGACATAGAAAAGGAACATGACGTAGAAGAAGATAGCTTAGGTCCAGACACATTCGACGATGAAATAGAAAGGGCGTTAAAGGAGATGAAAGGAAATAAGGCCGTGGGGGTAGACAACATCCCTATGGAACTATTTGAAATGTATAGGAAAATGTGGGAAGAACACTCTATATGGACTGATTCTTAGTTTCTATGAGGAAGGAATCTGCCCGTAAGATTTTGTGAAATCGTGTTAGTTCCTTTCCAAAAAAGGCAAAGGCTTCGTCATGTGAGGATTACAGAACAATAAGTTTGATATCCCACGCAGCTAAATTTATTTTCAGGATCATCAACAAAAGGATAGAGAGTAAGGCAAATGATTACTTAGGGGATGATCAGTTTGGGTTCAGGAAAGGAAGAGGTACGCGTGATGCCATTGCAGTAATGAGATCACTAATCGAGAGGAATATAGAATACAACCAGGACGTTTTTGCCTGTTTTGTAGATTTCGAAAGAGCGTTTGATAAAGTGAATTGGGAAAAATTAATGCGAGTATTGCAGAAAATAGGAATGGATTGAAGGGACAGGAGACTGATCCGCAACCTGTACATGTCTCAGACTGCTCAGGTGCGAGTGGGGAACGGAGAGTCCGGAAGGGCAGTGTTAGGAAGAGGTGTAAGGCAGGGTTGCCCATTGTCACCGGTACTGTTCAACGTATATGTAGAGGAAATGATTAAAGAGGCATGGGAAGAGCTGGAGGTAGGAATGAAAGTCGGAGGGGAATTCGTAAAATCGGTTAGGTTTGCTGATGACCAAGCATTAGTTGCTCAGTCAGCCAAGGGGTTGCAAGCATTGTTGAGTGAATTGGAGCTTCAGTGCGATAAATATGGGATGAGAATCAATATTAGTAAAACAAAGGTTATGCGATTTCCCAGAAAGAAAAAGGATAAGCTAAATATTAAAATAGGCGGGGAAAAATAGAGCAGGTAGAACAGTTTACATATCTCGGAAGTGTTTTGGACCAACACGGTCAAAGTGGTAGGGACGTAACGAGAAGAATTGCGCTAGGTAAGGAGGCTTTCTCAAGGAGGAGGGAGTTGATGACGGGGACGTTGAGTAGGGATGTTAAGACAGGACTCGTAAAAACTCTGATATGGAGCGTAGCTATGTACGGCGCGGAAACGTGGTCGCTGAAGCAGGAGGATAGACGTATATTGGAGGCTTTTGAAATGTGGGTGTGGAGAAGAATGGAGAAGGTGAAATGGACCGAAAGGAAAACAAATAAGGAAGTACTAGAAATGGTGGGGGAGGAGAGGGGTTTGTTAAGAGAAATCCTATGGAAGCAGGAAAAATGGATGAAAGGCGTATTGAGCGGTAGTGGAATGTTGAAGAGGGTAATAGAGGGGAGAATGTTGGGCAAGCGAGGTAAGGGTAGGAACAGGATAGGGATGTTGGACGGGATGAAGGGAGGAAAGAAGTACACCGAGATGAAGAGGGACCTGATATAGATTAGTTTGCTAGGTGGGGAGTCACAAAATGTTTATTCGATAGTTGTGTCCATCCAAAAACCTACCTTAACCGGTAGATTACCTAATAAAAAAAATATATATATATATATGTTTGTAGAGCGTTGGACTACTGACCGGAGGGTCCCGGGTTCGATTCCCGGGCGAGGCACTCTGGGCACCTGCAGCTTCACCCAAGCTAGTTGATTTTTCGGGTACCAGGTCTTCCTGGGAAACCATAACCGGCACAGGGAAAGGAACTGGCCCCCCTACCCTGATGTGTGAATACTCACACGCCGTCGGGCTTAGTACATGGGTGAGCTCTACCATCACCTACTAAACCGACCCTCTGGTTGATTACTGTGTTTATGGTTTTTTTTATATATGTTTGTATATATATATGTATATTTGTTTTTTTACATATGTACGTATATATAAAACAGAAAATATTAATCAATCCGAATGTCGGTCTGATTGGTAATGATGGAGTTCACCCAGTACTAAGCCCTATACGGCATATGAATTTCACACATCAGGGCAGGGGGGCCAGTTCCTTTTCTATCCCATGCCAACCCTATGGAGGTAGGAAAAATGGATAAAGTGCGTATTGAGAGGCAGTGGGATGTTGATGAAGGTAATAGAGGGGAGAATGTTAGGCAAACGGGAAAGGGCAGGAACAGGATAGGGATGTTGGACGGGATAAGGGAGGATGGAACTCCATTTTATTCGTATTTTCTGCATTATACTTATTAGTTTTTACCAATACACTCTATCAAACGCCTTTTCGAAATGTACGGATGTAAGCAAATAGGTCGTTATTGTATTCTAATTTCCTCTCGATAGGGATATCACATATAGATTCTAAATGGGATTACTGTTCCAAGTGAAATAAACCCCCTAGGAACAATAAGAAAGTGACGTCATGTTTCGACCGAAGAAAACAAAAGGCTCCCCGCCTACTTCTGTGTCACAGGCTCCCCTTTAAGTTGAGTGCCCAATCAAGCGGACGGAGTGAAGTGGCGGTAATCACATTGAGACTGTGAAGGTCAAGTCAAAGGACGAATTAGTTCTCACGGAACAATTGATGACCGTCTTAAGTAGGGCAATCAAATCTCCGGCCGCCGTCGAGTGGTTGAATACACACCAAACTAATTTTGGACCGAATATTTTTACCATTACTGCGGTCGGACAATATCATTCCAATCCCTTATCTTTCGTGGAAAATGAGACATCTCAAATCTATCTGTTGTACACTTATTATAATTAAGTAATCTACCGGTTAAGGTAAGTTTTGGATGGACACAACTATCAAATAAATATTTTGTGACTTCTAACAAAAGACAATCCAGCAACCTACGATACTCTACATCGTCTTTCTTCATCTCTGTATCCTTTCTTCCTCCCTTCATCAGGGAAATTGGGAAAAACTAATGAGTATAGTGCAGAAAATAGGAACAGATAGGAGGGAGAGGAGGCTAATTCGTAACCTGTACGTGTCTCAGACTGCTCAGGTGCGAGTGGGGAAAGGAGAATCCGAATGGACAGTGTTAGGAGGAGGGGTAAGGCAGGGTTGCCCATTGTCACCGGTGCTGTTCAACGTATATGTGGAGGAAATGATTAAAGAGGCATGGGAAAAACTGGAGGTAGGAATGAAAGTCGGAGGGGAATTCGTAAAATCGGTTAGGTTTGCTGATGACCAAGCATTAGTTGCTCAGTCAGCCAAGGGGTCGCAAGCACTGCTGAGTGAATTGGAGGTTCAGTGCGGTAAATATGGGATGAGAATCAATATTAATAAAAGAAAGGTTATGCGATTCTTCTGAGGGAGAAACGCTAAGCTTTACATGAAAATAAGAGGGCTGAAACTACAGCAGGTAGAACAGTTTTCGTACCTCGGAAGTGTTTTGGACCAATACGGTCAAAGTAGTAAGGGGAAAATTTGCGCTAGGCAAAGAGGCTTTCACAAGGAGGAAGTTGAGTAAGGACGTTGAGAGAAAGCTCTTGAAAACTCTCAAATGGAGCGTGGCTATGTACGGCGCGGAAACATGGCCACCGAAGCAGGAGGATAGACGTCGATTGGAGACTGTTGAAACGTGGGTGTGGAGAAGAATGAAAATGGTGAAATGGACCGAAAGGAAAACAAATGAGGAAGGATAGGCGAGGAGAGGGGTTTGTTCGGAGAAATCCAAAGGAGGCAGGAAAAATGGATGAAGGGCGTATTGATCGGATGTGGGATGTTGAGGACTGTAATGGAGGGAAGAATGTTGGGCAAGCGAGGAAAGGGCAGGAACACGATTGGGTTGTTGGACGGGATGAAGGGAGGAAAGAAGTACACAGACATGAAGAAGGATTTTTTCTACAGTAGGCTTGTGTTTTGTTAGGATAAACAAAATATTTATTTGATAGTTGTGTCCATCCTATACCTATCTTCCCTATTACCTATCTTTCTTGCCCGTAGATTACCTATAATTATAAAAAATATCTAGGGATCTAGGAAAAGAATTTTTGTCCTTGAAAATGAAAGAATATATAGTATTGTTAGAAAACATCGGAATATAGGCAACATGTAATGTTACACATTTTCAATATTCATGATGAAAATATTGACCTATGGTCCAGCGGGAAGGGTGGTATTATTTAGACTTAGGTATTGGATTCACATTCCCTTCACGGTCTCAAAGTACCGCAGATCTGTGTCGAGCGGTTATGAATTGTTATCTCTGGTGACCCCTAGGTCACCAAGTTTTCATTTTTAGTATTGTGACTGAATGACACTGAAAAAAAATTAATCTAATGTAGAAGACACGAGGTCATCAATGCTATCAGTTATCTGCCGTTTGAAGTGCAGTAATTGTCGGTTCCGGGCTTGTCCTGATATGGAGGTCTCTCCTAATGGGCGGCCATCCGAGGACCAGTGATCTTTGAAACGGGAGCGAAGTGTGTCCGGAGTCAATTTGCGAGGGAGCGCCGGGCGAGAGCGATAAGAAGTGTTCGACTCATCGCTTTTCCCTGGAAAGCGACGGGGCCGAGGATCAGGGCTTGCGAATGCAAAAGAGACGTCCACGCGCGGATTAATCAAATTGTTGCTGTCTGTCGCAGAAATTTGCTGTCGATAGTCATTATCGTCCGAGACGACAGTAAGGGGAAGAATTGCGCTAGGCAAAGAGGCTTTCACAAGGAAGAAGTTGATGACGGGGACGTTGAGTAGGGAGGTTAAGAAAAGACTCGTCAAAACTTTGGAGCGTAACTGAAAACTTTGAAGCGTACGGCGCTGAAAAGTGGTCATTGAAGGAGGGGGATAGAGGTAGATTTGAGGCTTTTGAAATGTGGGCGTGGAGAAGAATGGAGAAGGGGAAATGGACCGAAAGGAAAACAAATGAGGAAGTACTGGAGATGGTGGATGAGGAGAGGGGTTTGTTGGGAGAAATCCCAAGGAGGCAGGAAAAATGGATGAAAGGCGTATTTAGTGGTAGTGGGATGTTGAAGACGGTAATGGAGGGGAGAATATTAGGCAAATGAGGAAAGGGCAGAAACAGGATAGGGATGTTGGATGGGATTATAAGGTAATCTATCTTAACCGGTAGATTACCTTATAATAATCGATGGATAGGTCCAAGTCGCCAGTTCTCGCCCCAAGCTGTCTCATGCCCTCAAGGGCTCATTTCGAGGTGAACTCCACCCTAGTCTTTGACCATTTGTCGGCACTGCCGAAGTAAGTGTCCCATGCACTGTTTTTCAAAATGCCTGAATAAAAACCTTCCCACTGTTAGAGAAAAAACTGCGAACATTGCCAGGATTATTGCGCCATCTTCTTGGAGTAATATCCACACATTTAGCATAGAAATCAATGTATTTAGAGCGCTAGCAGTTGAACGTGAATGTTGATGCTCCCGAGAACTGCGTGGGGAACCGCAGATGAGAGACACATGGACGCGTTGAACCTCTGATCATCTTTAAGTTTGAGGCTTGAACGGTTTATGTTACTCCATCCCTGGTGATGTGATCGCTCTGTACTCCTCTCATCCGACCCACGCGATCAAACCCTCCTAACAAACCCGTTACTGCCGTTTCATAAATTATCGCTCTGAGTGTAATGCACTCTGAATACCTGTCGATGGAAATTTCGCATACATTGTCGAAATTTTGCTTGTTGTGCTTCTCCACTAAATTCCATCGGGTACGAGATCGCGACAACCGCGATCTGCTCTTGAGCGGATCGCGGTCTTTTGTGTTGGAACTAAGGGAATGGCGAATGATTTCCACTCTCAGAAGAATATTTGCATTGTAATGCACTTTTGGCGGATGACTCTGTTAAAAGTTGACTGTCACGGCATCTCCCGCATTTTCCTGGAATGGATGTGAAGTGCTTGAGTAATTTGACAGCGCGGAAATGAAAAAAAACAGTACGATATTCATAATTGAGTATTTTTAACGCCAAATTATCGCTGAAGAGGGAACCGTGCCAAATTTGTTCTATCCTCCCGGCATATATCTTTTGTTTATGAGGCGTGTGTTTGTGGGGGGGGGGAGAAAGAGTTGCGTCGTGGAGGACGGGGGCCACGAACTCCTTGCGTAAATAAGCTTGCGTTGCCTTGGAGGCGGATCATCCGGGGGGCGGTCCCTCCCTGTCCCCGCGGCCCACCTCCTCTCCCCCCCTACGGTTTTGGTGTCGCGTGTCCGGTTCCTCCTCGTCATTCGCCCATCATGAGGCGGGAAGGAGAAAAATAACTTAATTTCTACGAGGAAAGAAAACGAAATCCATGAGCAGGGTCGACTTTGGGTGGATGAGGAGCTGTTGACCGGGCTGAAGTAATTAGCAGTCGATGTGGAAGTTATTACAAAGAAGTTTATTGTGTTTTTGAATGATTGCTTTTAAACCGTTTATGGAAAACATGACTTAAATTGTAAAACATGGGAGGCTTAATGGGACTTCATATGGTGCATTCCGAGCTACGGCGTTTCGCCGGTGACGAAGGCGGTTGGAACGTTAGCTGCGGGTCGTGGCTCATATTTTCGTCAACGATGCCGTTGAAGTGAAGAGATTCTGGATTCCTTCGGGGAAATGATGAACTCGGAAGTGAAGGGTCGTCGAAGGGGTTGAGGTGACGCTCTCGATCTGTAACGTTGTCCCGAGGATTGATCGTGGACCTCTGGTATGGAGCCGAGTGGAAGGCATCGATCAGAGGATGCGTGCTTTCTGCAGGGGTATCGGGGCGTCCTTCGTCGACCTTCAGCCGGCGATCCAATCGTGTAGGAAGGAACTCCCTGAGCCGTGTTGGTGTTCACTGCACGTCTGAGGCCGCTAACTGGGTAGCGGGGGAAGATATCCGAGAATTGCAGGGCTGTTTTAGATTGTAAAGTATAGGTCAGCGTGTAGTTCAAATAGTGTATATCTAAAGACTTCATTTACAAATAATTTAAGTTTCATTGAGGGTGGGATCAGTGCTAGAGATTTAAACAATGTGTCTCGTAATATGAATTAGATAGCATCGGTTGGAAAATTTTAAAGTGATTGGGCAATAATAAGAAAACGTTCCCAGTTGAATAGTCGGGCAACAGTAATGTCAAGGAAACTGTCTCCGTTGGTATTAATTAGTAAACTGCCGAAGCTAAAAAAAATTAAGTTCCCGAATGTCATTTCCTTATCCAAGACCCAGGCGCTGATATAGTTGAGGAGGATGAAAGCTGGTCATCCAGTGAAATAATAGAGCATAGTTTAATGGGTAATATTTCTCTATGAACTTTATTTATAGTAGAAGTAGTTTTAGGGCATTAGTAGTTTTTGATGGATGGATTGATGCACATCTGGGCCTTACATAATGACTTTCACTGCAGCTCATACTGAAATAAACCATTGTTCAATTCAATGTATTTACCTTCTGCTTCCCTTTTATTCCTTCCAGGATGTCTGTTCCCTTTTCCTCCCTCTGACCCCCGGCCGCCCCCCCCCATCCCCTCCGTGTGTCAGGGTCCTCGGGGATAGCCCGTTGCCACTCAATATGCTCGCCATTCAATTTCCCTGCCTTGGTATTTTTCCAACTTCGTCTTTAAGTGCCCAGAACCTCTTCTTTTGTGTCCCTTGCCTTCGATTGCACTGTTCCCCATAACCCCCCCCCCCTTCACCCTCACTCATTTCAAAAGACTCGCACTCTGAATTTTGTCTCTTCCGGGTCGCCGAATTTTCCGAGTCGTCCTCCAACGAACCTTCGCTGCTGCGTCGAAAGTTTCATTTGTTCCTCGCACACCTTTTCCCAACGCCCCCTCCCTCGAATACCTGCTCTTTTTAAAGGTTCATTTGCATTCTGCAATTTTTCTTCCTGTGTCGCGCTACAACTTTTGATTATCTCCAACGAAAACAGTTCTCAAGTGAAACGCCGTACTTAATTGCCATGGCTTCACCTTCCGAAGGGTTCCCGAGAACAAACACTGGTCTCAGATGAAGCCGAGGGCCTTGAAAGAGATATCATTCCCAGTCGAACCGGAGCCCTCTAGTCCGTGGCCGAGAGCGCAACCCGTCGCCATGCCTACCGTAAACATATTCCTCGGATGCCATTTTTCCCGGAATGGGTGAGGTGCACCTGAAATCTCGAGTTACGTTCGAAGGCCCGCCGGTGAAAGTAAAGTGGAGGTGCGCATTCTTTCTTCCGTTTTGGAAGCGTCGCCTCTGCGTCGTTCCACGAGGGCAGGTCTCTTCGAGACGACGCTCTGGGAACGGGGACTCCCCCCGGCACGTGCCGGAGTCGGGTGAAACCTCGCTTTCCGTTAACCCATCCGGCGAGGGGGTTGATGGTTTCTCAAAGTCCCCTCCTGCCACCCTCCCCCCACCTTCACCCCCACCAGAGACGGCATGTCACCAAGCACTTGCCTCGTGCCGAATCTCTTAAAAAATGACCTAATCGCGGGAAACCTAGTTTCCGTTCCTCGAAAATTGGTATCAGTTTTCTTGGTTGTGAAAAAAACAATATATTCATCCCAGTTTTCCCAAATTTATGCTGGGTTACTTCTATTATTCACAAAAGCGAATAACTAAAGAACAAACGAATATACTAATAACTATATGATAATTTATATTGATTAAATTATGACTTTTACCTGTAGAAAAATATGTTTAATCAAGACATTTCTGTGGGAAACACTCAAAATCGGAAAAAAATGTTCATGAAATATGGTTGACAATCATATTTCAGAAGTTGGAATGAAGAAATAATTTAATTGCGAATATCTATGAATTGCTTTCATAAAAATAATAGAAAACATGATTTTGCAACAATGACTATGTTTGAAAGTGTGAGTTATCGATGGTTATTACGTGTACCGAGTGTTTCATCCAGGACTGAGTCATGATTTATGTAAAGCATTAATTAAATGAAGACACTAGGCAATGCAGTGAATTTAATCCATAACAATGTATGGGCATACTTATCAGGCTTTTGTAATGAATCAGAGCGTGAAACACAATCAAAGCCTCCTATTCGATGAGACAGAAAGCCAAAAACGCACTCACGAGATCTGTGTCGGCGTCGATAGGGTGTTAAACATCAATTGGTCACAGTGACCTTTTGCACCTCGCATCCTTATGATGACCTTATATGATTATTTAATGCCTGATTTTACGTTGGAGATTTGCTCTTCCATAGTAAGTCCTGTTGTATGTTCTTAACATCCTCAGATAAGTGAACTGGCTCAAGTTTACGCAACAATTTTAGTGTCAAATCTAGCTGCCCGACGTTGCACTCGATCCAATTCTGAAACCAAGCCTAACTCGTGAGGACACCCGCTGCGTACCTTCAATGGGGCCTCGCTAACGTAAACTAACATGGCTCTTGTACTCTCTCATTTCATTTTCAAAGGATCCTTTCTATGAATCCTGACATTTTTATCATTCCGCAAATTTTACGGATTTATTTCCCTAGAAAAATTAGAGGAAGACTGATCGAGCTTCAATCTCACAATTTCGACTTGAATTTTATTAATCGATATTTGGTTCGAGGAAGAGAACTTAATGGACGTCTCCAATTCGTGATGACGGATAATGACTTTGAATTCCTTGCGACGAACCTTGTGGTAATGATACTGCATGCATTATGCACATTTCCGCTTCTTAACAAACGCTTCTTAACAAACTATCAAAAGTAGTTGCATGCACTGCAAATAAAATAAAGGGGAGAACCGTAGGTTTCAGGTTAACACTACTGGCATTTACGAGGGCTGTCAAGAAAGTAACTTACGTTTCGGACTAGCGTGGCATTGGAGACTTAGATGTAATTTCCCAATGATGAAAATGTTAAAATTGTTAGTTTGCAACATTTAAAATAGGTAGGAGTCTTTTAAAGTGCTCGTCTTGCACATCCATATATTCATGGACACAATAAAATAATGCCGCAATTACAATCAGAAGAGTACTGGATTTGTTTTGTACAATAAATTCCTGGGAATTTCGTCGTCATATGGGTTTATAAATGAAGTTGGTTGGATGTTGACCACTGTAAAAGATTTTATACGTTGGCTGTCAAGATAGTATCTTGCGTTTCGGTCTAGCGTGCTCGTTGGGTAGGGATAGAGCCATCATCTTGGAGTATAAACGTCCCTACACTCAGTACGCATCCTGCTATAATAGTGTGCAGACTTGAGTTATTCTACTTTGCTCACTGCGAGCTTTTGAAATGTGCGCGTAAATAGAAAATCCCGCGAGCAGGAAAAGTACTGCGATCTGTGATTCAGTTTTTACTGACAAAGACCACGACCAATTGAACTTCACAGGCAACTTCTTAAGTGTACGGAGGTGGAAAACTGAGTGAAGGCGGAGTGAGGCAGTGGTGCATTCAGATTAAACATGGCCTCAGCACCAATGTTCACGACGAGGACACAGCAGTGGTGGGCCTCGCCTTGTGACTGACTAACTGACATATGGCCAATTTTTTGGACATCATGGGCATTTGTCCGTTCCCTCTTAAACTAACAACGCCGACGCACAACAGTGTGACTCATCACTTAGTGGGTGCTCAGCAGAAATTTCTCGACAGTGAATTTCAGTAGCTTTGAAGTTTATTGCCAGTGAAAACCTTAGCACTAAACGGATTTTGCATTTGACGGGATTTCCAATTGTATAGTTTTTTTGACTCGCTACTGTTAATAAACGACGAATTTTATGCGGCCTTCCATCAAACACTGCAGCTCGAGGCGCACTGCCTCCGTAGTGTGTGTGTGTGTCAATACAGCAAGTATTCGCGTCTCCCCACTACTTCGCTTGCTACAATACAGCAATGTCACACAGCAGTCGCAGTGTCAATACAGCAAGTATTCGCGTCTCCCCACTACTTCGCTTGCTACAAGCAACGTAAGTTACTTTCTGGACCGCTCTCTTATTTTAATGATTCGAGCTTAAAAAATGATAAATACACAGAAAGTAGTACAGAAATTACTGTAAAATTATCGTTGGCCAATTCTTAACGTTCCCATTTGTGGCGGAGTCGAACGACGTATTTGTCTCTTGTGCTCCGCCACAAGCAGCAAATGTTTCTTGCACCAACTAGATTATACCTTAAACCGTAATGTAGTTAAGTGTGTCTGCAAGATTATGAACGATTATACTACTTTTTAATCATTGTAGAAAACTTTTAATTGAAAGGTTAATGCAACCTGCCTATCGAACTTTTGAAAATCGAAGGATTAGGTTCTTTAAAATGAAGTACAATGGAAATGCAATTTCTACTTACATTCAAAAAGTGATTTCATTTTACAAAATTTAAATCATAGCTCTTAGTTGGCTCTAATACTCACTCGAATGTGTCCTTCTTCTTCAGCGTTTGCGTTCGTGACACTTGCTGTGACCTGCTCGCCTCTCGCTCTGACATTGCATTGTTCTCACAGGTGTCCTTTCCTACCAGTCGAGCTCATTTTTATGCAGATGGATTACCAGCCTATCCAGCGTAGTAATGCACTCCGAAGAGCATTGAACCATGAAAGTGTATTTGTTCAAATGTGGTTACCTATTTGTGTTCACTGTGCCACGTGCCGAGCATAGGGAACGGTGCGAGCGTTCGTCTGTTTGCACCCGCTGGCTTCTGTTGGCGCTTCGGATGGAATAGTTCCGCGTCTGTCTGCACGGGTGGACGGGACCGCAGGGAGAATGGAATATTGATTGGAGGACAGAGCGTATGAGTAATTCGTTTTCCCTCGCAGTCCTTGTGAAGAAAGCGGTGGGAAACGTCATGATTGTCAACTTGAATTTCACGAAAAATAAACGATAGGAATCCTTATAATTACCCTAGTGGAGGTTGAACCAACACCCCCTGCCACCGGTTCTTCAAACGGTTGGCAAGTATACATGGCTAGGGTAAGAAATGTCGGGAAAATAGATTGATTTTCAGATATTGCTACAATGCCTCAAAGTTCATCAACGTACATCCCTTATGAGCGTCGACACACTCTTGCCAGCGGCTTTTCCACGACTCGAAGGCTCCCTGGTAGGCGGAAGGTCATTGAGGGTACGCGCCCAAGCTTCTTTGATGGCCCTTGGGGTCCCATGGTGGTGCCCTTTGATTGAGGATTTCATGTTTATAGGGAATAGAAAATAGTCTGCCCGTGCCAATTCGGGACCGTAAGAGGGTTGGGGAATCGTCGCGATGCCGTGAAGAAGGTCTTCGCTAGCAGACACTCGACTACTCTTGGTCATCCGTCCAAAGACCTTAGGGAGGTCGAGTTTATTGCAGCTGTAAATTGATAGTGTGTAGAAAATGATAATGATGTGTGAACTGTCGCTGTCTCATCAATGCCGGCCGATACGATCTGCGGTCATGCGCACACTCAACTGACTATGTGAATTCAGCACTTCACGCAAATGCCAGGAAAAAATTGTCACCGATACATTTGATGCAAACCTTATCTGAATATGTGTATAACATGCTCGGTTTCCTTCTACAGCTCAGCTTTGAGTTATCAGGTGTATCCATTGCAAACGGTGCTGCGACTGCTGCAGCGGGAGGAGAAAGAGAGAGTGACCACTTCAGGCACTTCACCGGAGCGGGAAATCACGGGGGGGGGGTGGCTATGGAGCTGCAATGCCAAACATGGGATCATCGAGCGTGTAATAGTAAGGAAATGTAATTCGATCGATAAATGCTTTCTTGATTGGACCTTTCCTTGAGCACTTGTCGAGCGATTGTGACCGCTGAACCGAAGGACCCATTTCAAAGAATTCAAACATGAGAGGGCAGAGCTATCGCAGGAATCATCGTGAACAAAGAGACGACGCCACGTTATTATTGGATCGTACGGATCGGTAGGTGACGTGTACGAGAAGTGAAAAGGGGAATGGACTGCCGAACTGGAAGGAAGGAATCCTTTTCCGATGCATGATTCTTGATTATTGCAGCAAGACACTCATTGGGAGTGACATCGACCAGCAGAATAAAAAGTGCTACCCGCTATATAAAACCCTTCGTCAAGAACAGAACACAATTTACGGGCCCAGTCGATCCGGACCACTCTTCCAGTATATATACCCTTAGTTGGCCAACATGGCCGAACTGGGCATATTTACCTAGGCAGAATAGTCCGAGACTGACGGGCGGCTAGATTGACTACCGAGGGGACATGCCTCCAGGTTACGAGGCTTAACGATTTTTTTTATTTAAATTCAGCAAATACGAGTCAATAAATTTTGCATCCGCCAACAAAAGACGCCTGCTACGACGCAGCGCAGCTAAAACTGATAAGGTATTCAAAAAAACACCACACATGAAATACGAGACCTGACCCAAACGTAGCATGAAATCAAGAGCTCTACGGCCTCTAGGTTAAAATGAGAAGGGGAAAAACTCCAATGGCCGTTATAAATAGTCGCAACTCTCGTCAGACCAAATTGTTGTGTTGCTTTTCGCGGGACCCACGTCAGGGACCCAGCATAAACTCTCGACCAAGAATACCCCCTGTGGTGGTTTACGAGAAATAAATCCACGCCAGGAACCACACACACACTATCCTGTCTGGAATCCTTCTCGAGGCTGTGAGACCCCGTTAAAGATTCTGGGTGGCAATGTAATCCTTCACGAGGCTGTAGAGAAGACCCCGTTAAAGATCCCAGGATGTTCTACAAGTACACACTCTGTGACTATCCACGAAGGACGAGCACAGACTAATAACACACACTAGCACTCAATAAACGCACACACATACAGTCAAAGGGCCCAACTTCTGGGAGAATCTGAAAACAAGTAGAGCGCAGACGAGGATACGCGTCGAGCACGCGTATCCTCGTCTGGTGGAGCCTCCGTCGGTGCAGATCTTGGTGGCAGTAGCAAATTTGTGCATGAAACATATGCCAACTAATACCTCTATGAATCGCACAGTTTCCCAGGAGCGGATGCGGACTCTGACCACAATTTAGTTGCAATGAAATGTAGCGTCCGTTTCAAAAAGATAAGGCAAGGGCGGCGGGTTAGGAAATGGAACGTAGAAGCATTAAATGGATTAACGAGGAAGGAGTATCACCAGGCTGTAGAGAAAATAATGAATGACGGTAAAGAACCGAGTACTATCGAAGAAAAATGGGAATGTATCAAGAAAGTGATATCGAAAGCCGCTGAAGAAACTATAGGAATCGATAAGGGGAAAAGGATAAGGAAACCATGGGTAACGGATGAGATGACTGCAGAGATGGATGAGAGAAGAAAATGGTAGAATGTAAGCTCAGAGTTAGGCAAAATGAAGCACAAAGAGTTAAACAATAAATTGAGAAGGGCCACAAATAAAGCAAAAGAAGAATTGTGGAAAACGCAATGCGAGGATATGGAAAGTTTACAGAAGAAGGGTGAAATTGGTGCTCTATGCAGCAAGGTTAAGTTATTATCGGGAAGTAAGAAGGCAATATCTGTGCTAACAGTTAAAAATAAGTGGGGTAAGATAATAATGAACCAGATAAAGTCCAAGAGAGATGGAAAGAATATATAGAAACACTGTACGGTAGAGAACTAGGGCGACAAGGTTAGACATAGAAAAACAACATGACGTAGATAAAGATAGCTTAGGTCCAGGCATACTCGACGATGAAATAGAAAGCGCACTAAAGGAGATAAAAGCAAATAAGGCCGTGCGGGTAGACAACATCCCTGTGGAACTGATGAAATGTTTAGGAAAATGTGGGAAGAAGACTCTATATGGACTGATGCGTAGTATCTATGAGGAAGGAATCTGGCCAGAAGATTTTGTGAAATCAGTGTTAGTTCCTATTCCAAAAAAGGAAAGGATTGTAAAGTATGTGAGGATTACAGAACAATAAGCTTAATTTCCCACGCAGCTTAAGTTATTCTCAGGATCATCAACAAAAGGATAGAGAGTAAGGCAAATGATTACTTAGGGGATGATCAGTTTGGGTTTAGAAAGGAGAGAGGTACGCGTGATGCCATAGCAGTAATGAGATCACTAATCGAGAGGAACATAGAATACAATCAGGACGTATTTGCCTGTTTCTTAGATTTCGAAAAAGCGTTTGAAAGAGTGAATTGGGACAAATTAATGCTTGTATTGCGGAAAATAGGAATGGATTGGAGGGACAGAAGACTGATCCGCAACCTGTAAATGTCTCAGACTGCTCAGGTGCTAGTGGGGAACGGAGAGTCCGGATGGGCATTGTTAGGAAGAGGTGTAAGGCAGGGTTGCGCATTGTCACCTTTTCTGTTTAACGTGTATGTGGAGGAAATAATTAAAGAAGCATGGGTAGAATTGGAGGTGGGAATGAAAGTCGGAGGGGAATTGGTAAAATCGGTTAGGTTTGCTGATGACCAAGAATTGGTTGCTCAGTCAGCCAAGGGGTTGCAAGCATTGCTGAGTAAATTGGAGGTTCAGTGCGATAGATATGGGATGAGAATTAATGTTAATAAAACAAAGGTTTTGCGATTTTCCAGGAAGAAGAAGCCTAAGCTAAACATTAAAATAGGAGGGGAAAAATAGAGCAGGTACAACAGTTTACGTATCTCGGAAGTGTTCTGGACCAACACGGTGAAAGTATTAGGGACGTAAGGAGAAGAATTGCGCTAGGCAAGGAGGCTTTCTCAAGGAGGAGGGAGTTGATGACGGGGACGTTGAGTAGAGATGTTAAGACAAGACTCGTAAAAACTCTGATATGGAGCGTAGCTATGTACGGCGCGGAAACGTGGTCGCTGAAGCAGGAGGATAGACGTAGATTGGAGGCTTTGGAAATGTGGGTTTGGAGAAGAATGGAGAAAGTGAAATGGACCGAATGGAAAACAAATGAGGAAGTACTGGAGATGGTGGGTTAGGAGAGTGGTTTGTTGAGAGAAACCCAATGGTGGCAGGAAAAATGGATGAAAGGCGTATTGAGCGGAAGTAGAATGTTGAAAAAGGTAATAGAGGGGAGAATGTTAGGCAAACGAGGAAAGGGCAGGAACAGGATAGGGATGTTGGACGGGATGAAGGGAGGAAAGAAGTACACAAAGATGAAGAGGGAAGAGAGAAGAAGATGTAGAGTAGGTTGCTGGATTGGGTTTTGTTTTGAGATACAAAATATTTAATCGATAGTTGTGTCCATCCAAAAACCTACCTCAACAGGTAGATTACCAAATAATAATAATTATCACATAATGATGACCAATTGTTTCCATTTTCACGTATTCACAGAACACGTTCAGTATTGATGACTCGTAAACAAACACTAAACAATGTGGCCTCTTCAAACTTAAAACATGTGCTTTATGGATTGCGTACTGTCTAATACGGTGATTTTTGAAGCAACTACCGCCTACAACTAGGTCAGGCCGGATACTTACAGAACCACCCTCGTAATTTGAATTGCCATAGTAGCTATCTCATTTTTAGGGTTTTGTTTTTGGCTTTTAACTGAAAGAGCGCATCGCAAAGATCAAATGTTGCTAAAGAGGAGGCCGTTGGCACGCAGTTGGAATACAGGCTTCTAATGAGATTGCGTCGGCGGGGCAAATCGTGGATTAGTCCCACTCCTCCCGAAGTCATGGGGATGGCGGTCGTGAGAAATGTGCGCTCCGGCTTGTCTCTAGAATGCACGCCCCTAACGACAAGTGATTGTAGTACTGTATCTGGGGCTGGCGGATTGCCTGAATCATAAAAGACTTTAGGGGGATCGGAAGTTTAGGAATGTAAACCCGTGACTTGAAGGGTGCAGAACACTAACGTCGTCGTAGTGGTAGTGTTTTAAGGGAGGTGACCGATAGCTATGGTCATTTGCGCTATTAGGGATGCATAAGGATGGGTGAAGAGAGAAACCCGGCGTCGGCATTAGCCTACTCTTAACGAAGGGCGCCAAGGGGTCCCACAGTTAACGTCCCATCCGACGGACGTCGTACTAACTCAAAAGTGTCCTCCACAAAGCACCTGAAATAGGGATCGAGATATCTATGAAAAATATCTGTCGCCTCCGGGATTCGAACCCGGGCCCTCTCGGGGGGAAGCCAGTGCGTTAGCCACCGCAACATCCCTTTCCTCGCTAATTTCGTCGTAATTCACTGAATCCTGCAAGCGATACCGCTGACGAGTGTCCCGGGGGCGTACCCGGCGCCTGGTGGGCCGCGTGTTTTCTCGCCCTAGGGTTGCTGGGAGATGGCGGGAGTGACCGCTCCGGAATGTAAGATGCCTTACGCTAAGCAAAACACCGATGCAGTCGTGGGTACCGCGAACGGATTGATCAGACTTATCCCCGTGCGACGCTCCCTCCCCCTCCGCCCCCGCTCCAGCTGGGGTGCCCCCGCCATCTGCCCTGCTGGTTGGCGGCCCTCTCAAAATGGACGATCGCGGATTTCTGTGTGCACTGACAACTGACGAGCGCCAGCTGCTCGTCCAGCGCGTCACCGACAAATGGGCCATCCACAGTATTCAATATTTTACGGTTTTTGAAATTATTTTTTCGGAAATCACTACCACGCTTAAAAAAGCCAAACTAAGCCTATTCATGCGGACCCTTCAGCAGTATATTGTCCCGGTCGCGACAAATGATTTCCTAATGTATGCGATAATTGTAAAGTATAGTTGAAGCTCGTTAAGGATTTATCTATTAAGTGAGGATTGTTAAAAATTAAATAATGGGTCTATTTCTGTCCATTAAGGTCTTCAAATCATAAATTAAGAAATATTCCTCAATGATGCACTTTTTTCTCAAAATATTTATTTTTCTAAGGGTAGATCTCTCTCAGATTGAAAAATAGGTATTTTTCTGGCGTCGAATGAGTGGGCAGTGAAGGGTGCGGGAGGGGATTCGTGCCCTCCCATCCCTGGATTTAATCGATTGCCACTTCTGAGAAACGGAGCGTTTCATCCCCGACCCCTCCCCACTTTCCCTTTCCCCTCCATTTCCCTGAACAGGAACTCATAATTGGAGGTTGGATTTCGGGAGTTGTGGATGAGTCAAGTTTATGGGGGGCGGTTTATGTTGAATTATTGTTTCCTATTGCACTTACGTGTAACGATTTATATTCCCGAATCATGTTTTCTAAACTCCATCTATCTCTTCGTTATATCTGCGAAAATTGTGGCGACATTTAGCCCTTGTCCCTGGGATTGTAACTATTTTTCTGGAACGGTAATTCTGTCCTAGTTTGCATTCTTTTTGTGATGCAAGCGTACAGTCTCATAAGAGGCATCGCATCCGAAGAACCTGTCCCGATTTCCGGTCTGCAAATCAGGGAGTGATAACGAGTTAATTATCGATGCATCAGGATAATATATTCACATAGAGTGTCATTTTTCTTGGCCCTAAATTTGAACCAAACTATCGATGAATAGGATAGGAAATGGAGCGAAGGGGTTTTCGACTTTTGAATAGGATTAATTATCAGAATAGGTTTTCTATCGCCTAGAAGCATGTTTGGTAATGTCCCTGATAAACATTACTCTTCGTGATCACCATGGACATTCCACATTATTTCCTTCTTTAACCCATGCTTTTAGCTGTGCTTCATATCATCCACGTCGCGTGCATTCCTCATATGGCACCCCCATCCTTCGATCTCCCGTTCACTTCCCGTCGACTTCCTCTGCCTTCTTCGAGTGCACGCCCTCCATCCACTTCCTTGCTCCTTGGACCCCCCGCCCTCCCCCCCCGCTTCCCATGAGACCACGTTTCGGAATCATGGACGCTCGCTCAACTCCCCTCAAAGGGTCGTCACATCCCTCCCGTTTAAAACAATCCTTCCGTCCCTTATTTTCATAATGATCTCCGTCTCACTTTCATCCCAAGTACTGCCCAAGCTGGTGAATTGTTCTCCTTGCTCTCATCTGCGCTATTCGTACGAAGGCCCGAAGGAGGAACTAATGTGAGGCGAGCAGGGGGAATTTCACGCCGCTCGTGTGGTGCAAGTGCCTGGGACCGTCCCAAAACAGCGAAGGGACCAGCGCGATGGTGCGCTCATGGTCGATGGACGCACCGTGCTGTTTTGACATCAGAACACTTCCAAACCGTGCCAATCTAATTGAATATCCATCTGAAATTTCGTTTCCGCCTTCCCGTCACCTGTAAACTTCGGCTTTTACGGTCTTGGGTGTCGCCGTTTCGGAAAAACCAGGACTGTGTGTCGAAGGTCCTTTGCGTGGATGCACTCGAGCAAGCCGCCCTTTGTTCGGACGGACGGCAGTGGATTGTCCCCACCCTACGCCGATCACGTCGGAGCGCGGCCGCGCCCGGCGAGACGGTTGCCATGGTGATCGCACAGGTGGTGCACGGAGGTTGTTGAGGGTGGGCGTGGGGTGGGGAGAGTGAAATGAAATGCCCAGCTTCCCGTCCGGGGGCGGATTTGATTCCCGCCCTCCCAGTCGCTCCCGTAGCCTAGGCGACGGCGGATGGGTGGCGGCGGGGCGGCACGGATTCCCGGGGCGGGGGGGAACCCAGAAACTGAACGGGGGCCCCCGTCGCCACGGAGTCATTCTAAATACAAGCACACATCTAAATCTATGCAATCCGCCGCAAGGGCGTGTGGTGGCACGTGTTAGGTCACCAGCCGTGCTTGCACAGTCCCAATCATGTCACCTTTGCACAAATATTAATTTGATTATGCACTCGAAAAAAGTCAGACACAAGAAAGAAGGCATTTACGTGAAATAATATTCAATAACCTGATACGTATGTTCAAATCTTGCGGTAAAACTGTTAAAAAGTTGGGTCTATTAAATAATAGCATGCAGGAGGCATTAGAGAGCTGGTCCAAGCGTTTGTAAAGTAGACATTTGTTTATTGTTTCTGCCCTTTTGGACGTACACTGAGGTTGCCTGACGGCAGTCAATCAGCCAAGGTGGGTTTCTGAAGTGGACTCAGAGACTCGACCTCAGAGTCCCGCGCGCCCACCCACCCAACAGCCACCCACTCGCCGCTCTTCTGCGCTCCCTCCATTCGGTCGCTGCCCCCCTCCTCCTCCGACCTCCTGCCCCCGGCCTTTCTCATCTCACGTATTTCACCGCAGTCAACATTCCTTTTTCCCCCGATGTGCCCCGCATCCAATTTGAGCCAGCAATACTGAGTAAAAATAATATCATACATTTCAGGTGCCAAATATTCGGATGCTAGCAGTTCAACATTAAATTTATTACTTACGGATGGGCGTAAATGTATTTTCCGTGCTTCATCAATTGGAGTTTGAAAATCTACGTAGTATTCCGATTGCCAGGATTTTCAAAACTTTTGGATTATTCGAATATCGATGTTTTTACTTTCGAATCACTGTATCACGACTTTGACATAATCGTTTCATAATTTCCGAATACTGATTATCGGTTTCGGCTTTTCATGCTGGTGTCTTCGACCGTTGAAGTACTGAATCCCCACTGCTCTTTGCGAAATGCTATCTTTAAAACGTCAATGAGACATTTTGTTAGCTGTGATAAAGTGGATTTACAAACTCTTCTCGTTCATTTCAGACATGGATCTGGTGGAAATGGAATCTTCTCTCGCCGGCAAGACTTCAGCTCGTTCAACTCACTGCCACGCCATAAGCTCAACTCTTACCACATCAAGGTAAGACGAGAGGACACCTAAGGCGTCCTTCAACTAACTTGTTGCGAATCCGTATCGGAATGCATGTCGCTATTTCCTCGGTCTGCCATTTTGAATGTATCGTCCCATGACGTGACCCGCGCGGAAGGCGTGACATCTCGTCTCGAGCTTTATTTTACCGAGGCGGGAGGAGGAGGAACGCCTGAACCCCCCCCCCTGCTCCCCGCCACGTCACAGGCAAATAAATATCTCGCCCCCACTTGTTGAAGGTGGACATTTGGGAAGTTTTCCATAGCATCCAAAATACCACAAATGTGTCGTTCCTTCTGCATTTCTCGTGGCTCTAAAAGTCATTATAATAACTGTGCCAGGGAAATTTTAATTTTAAAAGGACATTGAGTAGCTTTTGAATGTAAGTGAGAAGAAAAAAGTAAAATGTGTATTGGACAGCAAAGAAAAGTGACGAAGGGGGCGCTAGACATGATAGTGGAGGAGAGACGGCTGTTAGATATATCGATAGTCGTCTTTATTTTGGGGCGAGATTGAGACTAGGGATTGAGACTACTCTTCTACCTCCCAACCTCTCGTCACACATTTGCCAGATTGAGCTTTTAAGTGAGTTACACAATTTGTGCGTAGATAGCAATAAAATGAATGCATACAATGTCTTAGGACTAACGTACAGCAAAAGAATACGTTAGTAGCCTTGTTCAATTACTAACTTTAGCACAATATATACAGTGTACTGAATATACACACATACAATACATACAAATACTATACATGCACCTACCAATATATGCAAGCAATACTTGTAAAACAATATTCCTGGCTATATTGACAAACGCCAATACAAAGTATGATGCTCCTGAGAAAAAAGGAACTATCTTGCAGTCTGTTTACTGCTGGATAATCATTTTCACTGGTTGGTTTTCTGTGAAATTAGTGATGTATGAAGTGCGCGCTTGAATGACGGGAGAGAAGGTGCATTGGTTATACGGACGGATGATAGCTCATTGCAATGACGGCATGCCACGGTGACTGCAAATGACTGGTTGTGTTGAGTTGCTCTGTGTTTAGGGATAACGAATTGATGATTACCTCTCGTATTTGTTTACGTATTCTATCAAGGCTATTGAAGTCATTGGTAAAATACTGAGGGGTTTTATAGTTTAGCGTTGAAAGGAGAGCACGTGTAGTTTCCTGCGAGAATCCAGAAATAGCCACTTGAGTTTGTTAAAATATTCTGTGATGTGATCTGAAATTTTCAAATTGTAAATTAAGGGTACCCATGAGTTAAATGCCCTTTGTAGTTTTACGGACAGCTCGTTTGAAAGTAATGTGTAAGGAATACGGTATTCCAGTCGCCAGGTCGCAGTCGCCATAAGCCCCCGCGGCGGTTTGTGGAATATTATGTAGATATGTAACAGGCATTACTTCACCGATTCCATCAAATCCGCAGTAACATCTGGTAAGCGTCTCTGCCGCAATTGCCTCAAATCGGCGACCCCCATCGGATATGGACTCACCGCGCCATCTGGGGCGGAATCTCCGCAACGGGGAGCGTCCCCTGTGCGTTCAGGGAGAGGGAAGGAGGGGGGGGGGGCGGAAGCAGCGCCATGGAAACCGCGTCTCCTATTTTTGTCCCCCCCTGCGGAAGGGGGTGGAGGAGGAAGAGAGCTCTGCTCCCGCCCCCTCCCCTACTACGCTTTTCTCCTTTTGTTTCGCTCTCTTTTTCCCCCTACCTCCCACTTCCTGTCGGCCGCACGCAGCCATTCCCTCAGTTCTTTCCATTTCGTCCACAGCCGTCATTTTTTTGGTTAATGTTTTCTGGATGTGCATCGTCAAAAAGGAAAGCAAATGAGGTGGTGTTACGCAGGGCAGTCAAGGGAGGAGAAATTGATGGAGTATATTGCACCAGGAAATATCTCCTCTTGGCACAGGATGGATTCTCTCGTTAGAAAATATATTTGGCGAATGGATTTAAAGTCCTTTTTGCCACGTCCTTGCCCAGAGGTTGGCTGAGACGTCTCGTTTCGCTGAGTGGAGAAGAGTTCAACTTCCCTCAAGAAAGCGTCGACTCTCCGCGTGTGGCAGCTATTTCACGCCGCGGAGGTGGAAGTGTTTTGTTTCTGCTGCATCTCCCTATGCCGGCGGCGTGATCGAAAATGATTTCACCTGGATCGGATCGAGATACAGGAGCGATTTATGATCGCGCACGTCGGCGGGGGACTCTCCGATGCCCGGGTTCGACTTCGGCGGAAATACCCCGAGATCCACCCAAAAGTTGTGTGGCAGGGGGTGCAAGCACCGAGTGGGAAGGGAGATTGATAAGGGAGGATATGGGAGAGGAAGGGAAACGAGGAAAATATTCATTGAAGAGCCGTCAATTAATGTGCAAATTTTTGTGCATGGTGGGGTGCACTCAATTCAAAACAAGGGTTAATTCACCTAATAAATTAGGTATTTGTTGTGCCAAAAAAGAAAATATAAATGAACCAAAACCCATTAATGCGACAGGACTCCACCAAAACAAGACAAGGAATGCAGAACTTAAAATTAAGAGGGGAAACTGAACTATCACATAAGATACGCAACGTACAATGGTCTCATCCCCCAAAGACAGATCGGGAATGTGACGCACCGCAGCAGAAGAGGCGTCACAGAGAGAGGTGGGGATGGAAGGAGAATCTGGAAAACAAACAAAGCAGGGCAAGCAACACTGTACCGAGCACTGCAGTCATTAAATGGCATTCTAATGGGGTCATTCGGGAAGGGTTTTGACAGCAGATCACGAGGAATCAGTAGATGTGCATGCATTTGGGTAAAACTAATTATTCTGTAGACGATGAGGGTGGCAAGTGGGATGTTTGACATCTCAACGCTACAGTTACAGTTATTCCGTATTTTCCGTGGGAAGGAGTCCTTGATTCAGCTAGTTCTCAATATTTCTACACAGTCTCACGACAGCCGCCACAATCGCGTGTAGCGGGGGAGTGTTGGGTCACCACCCGTACAAAGGAATAAAACCGCATGCGTAACCAATAAATTAATGCAAATCTTTACCCCCTAAGGCGTATATTTTCCTGCAACAACCTTTATAACTTACACACCTGCAAATACATATGCTATCAGCTAAGATATACACATGCACTTACGAATATACCTCATATCTGCGCAACCTTTAATCTTGCCCTGAATTGTAAATCGAATGTCTTCAATATTTCTATGATGACTTTGATTCCTCACTGTTATGGTTCCTTACTATTCCGTAGAAAGAATGAGTATTTTTATCTAACCTATCCGTACCAGAGTCTATCTCCCTCTTATTCTTGTATTTGTGGTTTGATCTACCTAAATTGTGTTGGACCAAAATAATTCTGTTAATGTTATTGTTAAACTCGTTTGTTCTGAACCTTTATTAAAGTCAAAAGTCTCACTTGTTCTCGTCGCATCCCAAGTGGCTCCCAGCCTAATTACCCTAAAAGGCCTCTCATACTTGTATTCATATTACAGTAGTTTATGACGAATCTGACTCATTTTCTCTGAACTTTATCTTTGCGATTCTTTTTGCCAAATGTTCTCCCAAGGATCCCAAAACTTGCGGTCTATTCCAAATGAGGCCTAACTAGAGCGAAATCACAGCTATCCTTTACTTTCTCAGCATCTATTTACTACGTAAACAAAAAAAATACAGGGACTGTAAACTTGATTGGCACTTACTGATAAGAAAGAAAAGGGGGGAAAACGGGGAAAAGGAAAAACACACACACACACAAAAGCCAAAATAAATAATACAAATAATAAAACAAACTTACAACCACTCGATCATTAGGGTGTGTTACGAAATAACTTTCACTCTCGTGAATCACATTCACACACACACACTCAGGGTTTGCAAGGATCCCTCGTATGTCAGTGACCCGTCAATCACACAAATAAATGAAAATTATAAAAGGATGTAATGAAACAGAAACGACTTACGTGAATACACAGTCACTCAATCACTCAGGTGTGCTCGAAAACAAGGACCTTTGTGTTTCACAAGTACTCACGCGTTCAGGGTTTACCAGGATTCCTCCTAGACCAGGGACCCGTCAATGACACTAACAAAATTAAAGAACTAAAATTGCGGGTAGGTAAGTGTCTAAGGAAACCTGACACTAGGTGTTTCGCCTGCAAAGCAGGTCTCTTCAGAGGAGAATGAGAATTCCGTTTGGGAGGTTTGAAAGAAAGGCTCATTGGGAGGGAGAGGGGCTGATGGGGAAACCTCGTGATTGGACAACAGAGAGGGAGAAAAGATGGTCCAATGGGTATTGTGGGTTCAGTGGAGGTGGTGGAGGAAGAGTACAGCGAAGTATAACAGTGGCTAAGGAAGAGGGGAAGTTTTGGCGGTTGGTTTGGTAATAGGAAGGGGGGGAAAGGGGGGGTTTTCGAAAAAGACAAAGAAACAAAACAGTTTCTGGCGTAACTTGGTGGAAAATCTTCATACGTTTTTATAAACCAAACCACTTTGCTTTTCCACATAAACTTTTTAATTTTCACGACCCAGGTTTCGTTATAGCATAACATCAGCTTGTGCTATAACGAAACCTGGGTCGTGAAAATTAAAAAGTTTATGTGGAAAAGCAAAGTGGTTTGATAAATAAAAACTCAGTACAAAGAAACACTTAGTCATGCCACACACCCTACCAAACTCGATCAAGGCATCCCCTAACGCCATCTCTAAGCCAAGCAATCGGAGCACCTGGGAGCTTTAAAACATCGCAGATCTCAATGTAAATCAGGTTTCCTTATTAGCTTAACTGGTAGAGCATCCGCCCGGCAAGTGGAAGGTCCGGTGTTCAAATCCCGGATAAGGAAATATCTTTACATTTGTGATCTTCTCAAATACGCCTTCCTCACCTTTCTAGTGTTCGTCTTTTATGTGTTTTCCTATCCCCTTTCCTTATATCTATTTCTTTGTGTGAAATAATATTTGTTCGCCGTATGGCGGGATTTCGTGTCGCCACCTTGGAGAGAATTTCCTTTCACAGCAACCCTTCCAACCTCTTTTCTGGCTCTACATTGACGACATTTTTATTCTCTAGACACACGGCTCTCTTGACAAGCTCCTCTCCTTGACACGGCTTCTCTCTCTCACGGGAGTCTCTTGACAATGTCTTATTGGCCTTAAATTCTTCTTTAACTGTTAAATTCACTTCTTCCATTTCAGACGCCACCATCACCTTTCTTGACACAGACATAACACTTCACAGTAACAAAATCACCACTTCAGTACACATCAAGGCCACTAATCATCAATAATATTTACACTATATTAGTAGTCATCGTTCTCACATCAAACGCTCAATTCCCAACTCTCTCTCTATCCGCGGACATCGGATTTGCAACACCACAGCTACCCTCAACAAATACCTCTACAATCTACACCATGCACTCTACAAACGCGGTTACCCAGTAAAGCTCCAACAGGATAAAATCTACCGCTCCACCCGACCACACACACCACAGAATAACAACCCCACTTCTGACGCAGGACTCAACCTTTGCACAACCTATTTCCCCGGGTCCCACAGACTGAAAACCCTTCTTAAAGAACTTTATCCTATTTTACACGACAATGAAACGACCTCATCCTCACTGCCCCAATGCCCCTCTGTCGCTTACAGACTACCAGCCAATCTCAGAAACATTCTGAGATCCACCAACCCTTTGGCCCCCTGCCCTGACAAATTTCCTCATATTTCCCCAACTTGCAATCGCCCCCGATGTAAAACATGTCTGCTAATCAGATCTGCTCCCCTGTCCACACATCCCTTCATTGTTCCTTCATCCCGTACCCACACTAACTGCCTCTCGAAAAATATTATCTATCTTTTATCGTGCAAACAATGCACTTCATTCTACATAGGTGAATGCATTACCCCCTTATCCATGCCTCTTTAATCATTTCCTCCACATATACGTTGAACAGCACCGGTGACAATGGGCAACCCTGCCTTACCCCTCTTCCTAACACTGCCCATCCGGACTCTCCGTTCCCCACTCGCACCTGAGCAGTCTGAGACATGTACAGGTTACGGATCAGTCTCCTGTCCCTCCAATCCATTCCTATTTTCCGCAGTACTCGCATTATTTTTTCCCAATTCACTCTATCAAACGCTTTTTCGAAAAATACAAAACTGGCAAACACGTCCTGATTGTATTCTACGATATTCATCTCGATTAGTGATCTCATTACAGCAATGGCATCACGCGTACCTCTTCCTTTCCTCAACCCAAACTGATCATCCCCGAAGTAATCATTTGCCTTACTCTCTATCCTTTTGTTGATGATCTTGAGAATAACTTAAGCTGCGTGGGATATGTAGCTTATTGTTCTGTAATCCTCATCGTTCCACAGGGGACTCTTTCGAAATCCCCTACCACCCCCAGAATCATAGCCAGTCCGTATTTCCTAGCAATATGCAAAACTTGTCCTATGTTCACCACTCCACCACTCTCCATCCCACCCTTTAACTCTCTCCTGTCCTTCCCCCACTCCTCATGCACATCTCAGAATGTAATCTATCTTCTGACTTAACTCAGCCCATCATTTTATATGGGCCAGTGCTCTACACCACTGAACCTCAGGATAAACAATCATCGCGTCTCATGTAATCCCTCTTCCCCGTCCGCGGGTCTTCCCATCCCAAAACATGCCTCCCACCGCAACACCCCGTTCAATCACTGTTACAATGTTTCCGTTCGAGTATCACTTACCCCATCCAATAACCATTTAAAATTAAAAACGATGGAAATTGAATTTATATGGATGTGTAAAACTTATCAACATCCGGGTCTCAATGTCCTTCACTAAATGGGGGGGGGGTTTGAAGTGAATAGGTGTGGATTTGTTACATGCGAGATAGTGATAAAATTTATTCATCCGCATATATTTTGTCATCCTTGGCCTGGGTTTTGACTTCTTGAGCCCTGATGATGACTTTGTGAGTTGACACCTAGGTCGTGGGTGTTATGGTATCTGGGGATGAATTATTAGTTTTCTGTGTCGCTTGGAACTATTTCCACATCCTCCCGCTCATCCCTATTCCATCTCCTCTGGCCTCCCTTAACCTCTTCACAACCCCTTCTTCCACCCCTCCCAAACCACCTGTTCTCCCCTCCCACTTCTCCCCCTCCACAACCCCCTATGTCACCCCTCCCCCGCCACCCTCTCTCGTCCCCTTTTCTCTCTGTCTCACATACCCATTACCTCAGTCTTAACTAATCTTCCGAAGAAGACGGAGTTCGAGTCCGTCGAAATTATTAAGATATTACGTGTGAGTGTTCCCTTTATGTGTTCTCATGTTGTGTGTTGCTGTCTAAATTATATACCTGAATATATATATATATATATATATGTATGTATATATATAAATGTGTGTGTGTGTTCGTTCACATGCAGAAATAGATATAAGGAAAGGGGATAGGAAAATACATAAAAGACGAACACAGGACAGGTGGGGAAGGCGGATTTGAGCAGATCACAAATGTAAACATATTTCCTTAACCGGGAATTTATTTTGCATACATATTTTTAGAAAATATTTTAAATTTTTTTTACATTTGTGATCTGCTCAAATCCGCCTTCCCCGCCTGTCCTGTGTTCGTCTTTTATGTGGTTTCCTATCCCCTTTCCTTGTATCTATTTCTGTGTGTGAATGAATATTTGTTCGCCGTATGGCGGGATTTCGTATTTGAATGTGTATCTGGCCAATGTGGCTCATCTCTTCTTCTGGCTATGCGTGCCACGAAACGTACTGTTCCTATTCTATATGATACTATATGCTTTCTAACCAACTGTCCCCTCTTCTTGTGTGATTGTCTATTTCTCCTTTGGTGGGTGGAACAGCTCCATAAAGCCATCCTTTTGCAAATGATTCGGAGCACTTGGGCGTCTTAAAAACATCGCAGATCTCAAGGTGAATTAAGTTTCCTTGGTGGTGTAACGGTAGCACGTCCGCCCGGCAAGTGGAAGATCCGGTGTTCAAATCCCGGTTAAAGAAACATTTTTACTTTCGTGATCTGCTAAAAAACCGCCTTATCACATGTCCTGTGTTCGCCTTTTATGTGTTTTCCTATCCCCTTTCCTTATACCTATTTCTATGTTTGAATGAATATATATATCGATGATGCGGAAGTACTCACGAGAGCAATATAACTTTTGGACGGCACAATAGAACACAGAATAAAACAGATAACACGTAAAAGGACACTCACACTGTAGATTATTTGAGCTTTCGGCCTACTCCGAGGCCTTCTTCAGGTCAGACTCTGAGTCAGATCTGAAGAATATATATATATATATATATACATACACACACACATGCACACACATTCAAACACAAAATCCCACCATACAGTGAACAAATATTCATTCGCATGGAAATAGATATCAGGAAAGGGGATAAGAACACACATAAAGGACGAACACGGGAGAGGTGGGGAAGGTGGAATAAAGCAAACCAACTAATGTAAAAATATTCCCTCGACCGGGACTCGAACACCGGATCTGTCCACTTGCCGGGCGAATGCTCTAACCAGTTCGTTCCTACCTCACGTTCCTCTCATGAATTCCTTCCTCCTTGTGAAATATTCTTTGCCAAATGCAATTCTTCTCCTGTGTCCAATGTCTCTAATGCATTTATCAACCGAGTCCAACACACTTTCGAAGTGGGTTCCACCTGCTATAGTTTATCAAATCCTATTTTAATATTTAAATTAGCCTTCCTCTTTTTTGAAAACCGCGTACCTTTTGTTTTCTTTACATATATTCTCATCGTGTTGCTATTACAATGACTTTCCAATGCGCTCAGCAATACTTGCAACCCGTCTTCTGACTGAGAAACTAAGGCTTGATCGATCGAAATGTGCGATGGAAAATATGATGGCTCGTTTTTTTATCGTTATATGAGATTTAGGTTTTTTACTATTTATTGTAAGTAAACGTACATCTACATAGTACCCCATAAGCCGCCGCAGGGGCGTGTGGCGCGGGACTGTTAGGTCACCACCCGTGAAAGAGGATAGAAGAACATGCAAAACCAGCAAATTCATGCCAATCTATGCTACGCGCATGCAAATACATATTCTATCAACTAACGTGCACATGGTCATGGACCCTCAAATTTAGTGAAAGTCTATCCTATAACGTGGCAAATTAGAACTGAAAAGTAAGAAGGGAAAATTCCACTATCGCATGGGCATACTACTAATGCTCTCCGCCCCAAGAAATAGTAATTTGTAACCCAGTAATCTACCGATCAGTTGTATATTTTTCAGTGTTTTATGAAAATTATTGCACTATGCCTGCTATGCATTTCCTTGCAAGTCTATGTGCATAAGGATCTTTTCCAACATTCTACGAATCATTTTTCGGCTTCTTGTGCTCTCCCCACCCTTAATTCTCTCCAACACCTCCCGACTCCCCTTCCCTCCCTCCGCTTCTCTCAGCACCCTTCTCACTCTTCACATTATGCCTCGGGTCGCATTCCCTACCTGTACCCTTGCGGCAGGAGACCGTTGCATGTCCATGTGGAAGTGGAAATTCGCCTTCTTACTTGTCAAATTTTGGCTTGAACGTCATTGAATAAGTTTTTACTGCATCCTAAGGTGCAATCAGTTGATAGTGTATGTATTTGCATCCGTGTGAGCTGAAAGGATTTTTTCATGAATGTATACGTCATTTTGGGTATAGGTTTGCATGAATGTGTTGGTTTTGTTCCCTTTTACAGGTGGTGACATAACACCCCCCGCCACGCGTCCTTGCGGCGACTTGCGGGGTATTATGCAGATGCATGCGTATGGTCTCCGTCTCGTCAACTCTTTCACCGAGCATTTCGTTCAAAACCGTTTCTCCTTCCCTTCCCTGCCATGCCAAGATGATCTTCCTTTGTTTTTCCTTCCGGTCAGTTTGCGTTTGGTATCCGCCTCCGCGCTCCTGAGATCCCGACGACGCATTTGCCTCCCTCATTCTACCAACTCCTCTCTGAACCATGGAACAATAGCTCCGTATCGTTTCTTCCACTCGTCATATTTTTTGTCGTTTCTGAACTTCATTAACTCAACCATTAAACCAAATGCGTGGTTCTTGCCGCCATAGATTACACCATGTACGGAATCGGTAGCGAGGGAATGTTTGTATGGATGGCTTGTAATAATCCTTCAGCGTGTAGGAATTCGCCCTTGATCATGCGTTATAGTGCGAATGTTTCAAGGGCGCATCGGCAATTGCGCGGCCCTAGTTGATATCGATTTCATTTCCAATGGACGCTCTTCCACCCTCACGAACTCGACGCAAGTGGTCGCCCCCAATTATCGCTTGCGTCACGCCCCTACTTGTCTTCTCCCTTCTCCTTGGCAACGAGTAGTGCTCCTCGGCATTATTCCACTTCGGGACTTCGGCTAGCTCATTCGCGATAAACCTGTCCGCGTCAGTCGGCTGATGTTTCCCCCAACCAAGCGATGCTGTTTTGATCTCTTTCGACCTCCTTGGGCTCCGGGAACATTCGCCCCCTTGTGTCCTTCCGGTGGATGCTGAAAAACCTTTCGCTCTGTCTATCAGGGGCCACACAAAAGGAAATTTTGACCATCTTGGGCGAAATTGAGCACGAGAGATTATTTTCGGCCGCGCAGAAGATTCGATGTCATTTTGTGCTCGGGGTTGGACATGCGATCGGAAGAGATGAGCGAATGGGAGCCTCGACCGGAAGGGGTGGAATAGTGTCTGTCCTAAGGGGGGAGGGGAGGAAGGATTATTCGTGTTCAAATTATTACAGAGCAGAGGGACCGAGTTCGCGTCTTGGTGTTGACACCAGCTGCTTCACTTTGAGCTGTTTTACTGCATGATTGTAATATCCGAGACAAAATACGTACCCCAGGGATTTGCCCAAGCAACGAGGAACTCCCGTCGTTCCGAACACCCTGTCGCTTGAATCTCTTCGGTCACACGTGGAGATCAGTATTAATTGGGATCTCTCTCTGCCCATTTCACCTAACTTCGGTCTTATCAATGTAGTTTGGTGGGTTTAATTTTTAATTGTAACTTTTAGGTTCTTCCCTTCTTGTGTTCTGAGGAGATTTGTATTATTCAATGGTTTCAGGCTCATCCAGGTGAAATCTCATCTTGAGTGCGGATTGGGAAAACTAGTGACTCTTCGAAAATTATTTATCGCTGTGCATACTTCCGGTTTCATCGGATGGATGTTCTCTTTGAGTTACGTGAAGGAGCGAATTAACGTTATACCAGAAACTGTTTCATGGCGTGCCCAAAAGTGTTACTGGTACCATAATGCCGTGGAATCTGCAGTCTTCTCCTGGGCCCTCGTTATAGATTAAGCTGTTGGTACGTACGTGTCGCCACCCATGAGTTCATTTTCAAGTCCAACGGCATTTACCCGCCCCTTGGCACGGCACGGCTCGAGGGTCGCTAATAAACGGAGCGAGGGGGTGCGCCTCCCTGGGAATTCCTCCTCCTCCACCCCTCCTCCAGTCCCCGCCCCTCTGGTGCGAGGAAGTGGGCGCACGGGGTCGATATCGAGAGATGAATGTGGAGTCCTCTTCGTGCTCCCCGAGAGTTCATGGTCACGCCGACAAGGACACGCACACGCCCGCCATTGGGTCAGCTGAGCACCTGATAATGTTATAGCATAACTTATGAAATCAAATCATATAAGTGAACAAAAATATGCACAGGGCATTGAAAATGAGATAAGTCATGATTGAAACATTATTGAACTCTATTTGGAATTATAAGCGAGAATGAAATATTGTGAAACAAAATTGACACACTACAGAATTATTAGAGAAATATATTTGTGAATGCACAAGTCCAAAAATGCAAATATAATGTAGAAAAAAATATTAAAAAAGAAGCTGAAATAAAATTAAACGTTTTTATTGCTTGTACAAAGAGGTAAATCTTGCATAGTTTCCACCTGGAAATATGTTTACCAAAAATCGGCATTCTATCTCAAACGGTTTGCTTAAGAAAATGTATGAAATAAAAAAAATTGTAAATACAAATTAATAAACTTTGAAGCGACCCAGGTTGCACTGCGGTACGGCATCATCAGGCCGTTCCATCAGCGCCTCATGATGCTGTGAAACCTGGGTCGTATTAAATTTTATGTATGTGGATTTACAATGTTTTATTTTGACATTGTAAATATCACGCTTATTATCATTCCACTGGAGGTTTGTCCGTGGCAGTTTTCAGTGATCTCCAGAGTTAAGCTGTTGTAGTACAAGAAAAATATAATAATACCTCACGTTGTACAGCCACTCAAGGAGCTGGGCGCTAGATGTCCGAGGCTATAAGGCCTGTCCCAAAAGTGGTATGACTTAGTGTTCCTGGGATTGACGGGATGATTCTGGGGGTGGTTTCTCTTTCTAGGTTCGAGGGAGGGGAGAAACAGGAAAGGCCGTGGGCTGGTGACTCCCAGTATTTGCGGAATGCGGACCGTTCGTTTGATAAACCTCTATAAGGTGACCTTGTTACCTCGTGAACCTGATATTGTAACAGCACTGCGGCATCAAAATTTGCGTGAAACTGGGAAAAACCGGGAAAGGAACTCATGACATCCTCAAGACAGCTTATGGAGGTAACGCTGTGGGAAGATCGGGTATTTTTGAGTTGCACAAGTTGTTTCAGGATGTTAGACAAGATGCTGTAGACGGCGAACGTTCCGGACGCCCTTCGACCTCAAAAAGTGACGAAAATTTAGCAAGAGTGAAAGCTCCGTTGGACGGGGATTGCAGAAGGTGTTCGTTTGGATTTCGAGGAACTTGGCATCCCTAAATGTGATGTTCGTCGACTTGTGATCGAAAACATGGAAATGAGAAAGGTGTGTGCGAAGCTGGTGCCGCGAGCGCTCTCGGGCGAACCAAAGGAAACTCGCACGCGGATTTGCCAAGAGCTTCTCGACTATACCTCAGCCACCCTACAGCCCTGACGTTGCTTCACCTTCTGACTTCTTCCTCTTCCTCCGGTTCAAATCCGTGCTGAAAGGACATCACCTCGGCTCGGTGTAAGCGTTACAAAAGGTTACAACAGGAACATAGCAGCATTCCGGACGCCGCCGCCTTCCAGAAGGCGTACGAGGCGTGGAAAACCCGCTTGCTGGCAGTGGTGTGTGGACGCACAAGGGTGCTACTTCGAAGACTTTTGAGTGAATGCATCAATTCTGGCAATTACGTTTTTTAATCGACTCAGTCCTAGTACCTTTGGGACAGACCTTATACGTAGTGGTGACTTGCGGTCCCTTCATAAGAAATGAGGGGGTGAAGAAGGGCGACCTTAAGCAGAGGTCCACCTAGGCGCCGCTCCCTCTCAAGGTCATCGCTCTCGCTGATCCGGGAATAGAACGTCCCGAGGGTGATTAAATCGGGAGCGGACGTGGGACGGGGAGGATCGCACGTACGCGGGAGGATCGCACGTACGCGGGAGGACTCGCGGCGACAGACCGGAGTTGAGCCGCGGGCTTTTGAAAGCGCGCTTCGGTCGAGGCCGCGCGGGGGTGGACGGGCGAAGGGGAGGGCGGGCTCCTCGGGTTCACACCTCGTAGCTGTGAAAACAATGGCCGAGCTTACGTTTGGCGTACGGAATTCCAGTCTCAGTTGTTTCGCGGGGGGGGGGGGGGGCTCTCTCTCTGCTCCATTTCCACAGTTACGGAGACTTGGGAGAGATGCAATTTGAAAAAAGGTTATCGTTGCATTTATAGTGAATCCCGTATTGCTTTTGCTATCCATAATGATTTTATGAATGACTTCTGAATTCACTGTACACAGGATCACGATCGATAAGCGGAACCGCTCGTGCGGTGGCGTCAGTGGCACTGGCCCATTTTTCAGTATTAAGCAGACACTATGTGTGAAAGGCTGAAATTGTTTTTAACTGTTTTATTATGGTACGAATTTCATTCCTCCGTGAAAGGTTTATCTCGAGTCGAGGAATAAATGCCGGCAACATTTGTTCTTGGAGTGCTTCCTCAATATTTCCTTCAAATTTCTCATGAACATTAAATTCTTTTTTACATCATGCTGCAAATCTAGCTGCAACACAATCCATCAAAGAAATCAGTCTTTTCTCGCGAAAATACTAATTTCTTATAGAAAGATTCCACAACCGATTTGGCGACACAATTTGTTAGAGGTGTGTGCAATGAATATTTCCGAAGACCCTCTATCCTGGCATACAATTTGCTAACCACAACTCCTACCGGAATTGTCCCTTGTGCCTTCCGTTAAATTCCTGCAGGAGAGCTTGAAGCATTGATGTCCTGGGATATCATGTAGTTTGGATGCTCTTGAGTTCTAGGTATACTTCTATCTACAGGATACCCTGCAAGCCACCGCTAGGGTTTATATTGTTTAAGTCACAGGCAGTGGTTGATAAATCTTAAGAGCACGAATGAAGTAAAACTCACAATACACGTATTGATTTTAGAACATTTTCTCGACGGAAAGATGAGAAATGAGGACGCGGGTGATGATGGACAGGATGGGGGAAGGGTGAAGGAGAGATTGGGAATTGGTAGAGAGGCTAATTCTAAAGAAGGCGAGGAATGAGGTGGGAGGTGAAGATGGAACATGTTCTGCATTTCGGTTCATTGCAGGGTTCTGGTGTGGATTTGTGGATGGCAGGGAATTTGGAAAAGGGGTTGGTGGATTTCAGTGGAAATGATGGGACGAATAAGAGGGGAGAGAGCGCTTGGCGTGCGATTGGTGATCCTGTCGTGCTGGAAGTTCCTCTCGAGGAGGGCAATGAGGAGGTTTGCGGACGAGGGTCTAAATCTTCTTTCCACCGCATGGCCTTTGATCTGGAGTAACGATTATTGTGGTGGGAGAAGGAGTTGGTAGTTAGGATGATGTGAGAGCGATTTAGAAGGACATTCCCAGCACTGAGTTTCTACAGTATGTATACTACCCTGGGCATACGAGAGGAGTTGTAGGTAGCAAGAAGGACGAGACCTTAAGCTGCATTTAAGAAGTTGACTCTCTTTGTCGCGATCTCTTTGGTGGAAGTACGAAGTTAAGTGTCCTTTTACGCAACAAAAGGCTCTTTGTGATTCACATCGGGTTTGTCATCGGCGATCAATCGAAGGTGGGATTGCGATACTCACTGTTCTGGAGAAGTGCTCACTCTTTTACGTTGCTAGTAAAGAAATGGATTTCTCCGTCTGTATCAAATTTTGTGGCTTTGTATCAACGCGCTCTTCACTCCAAGGCGAACTTCACCCAAGCAGAGGCGATTTAAAGGTATCGGTGTTCCGGGGATTAAGAAATGGATTTCGTTGATGCCCTGTGAATTAATTGGCGAATTTCAAACGCCGTGAAAGGACGATGTATTATTAGATGAACTCTCTGCACGAACTGTGAAACCAAAAACATTTTGGTTGTTTACCACGGTGGTCAAATTTCACCTCCTCTCAATGTCTTCGTGCAAATTATGCCTTCAACTCGTGGAATATTTTGCAAAGAGGGTCATCGTCACCTCTCTCTCTCTCTCTCTCTCTCTCTCTCGCTCCCTCTTCACGCGTTTTCTCTCAAAGGGGAGAATTTGCGTCAACGCAGGGTGTCCCCTTATTCCCCGCTGTCGTATATCAAATACCTAATTTATTAGGTGAATCAACCCTTGTTTTGAATTGAGTCTTCCTCCTGCATATGTACGGATTTGCACGTTATTCGATAGACTTTCACTAAATATTTTTTCCCTTCCTCTCCCACATCCTCCCTCATCACACACCCTTCCCACATGGTGCCTGCACCCCGTGCCCCACACTCTTTTGATGGATCGCGGTGTATTAATGTAGATGAGGTTGTGTAACCCCTCGAGAGCTGAAGTAGGGAGAGCGAGCGGAGTTGGGCCGAAGAGCGGGAAGAGGTCACTCGCATCTGATTGGCCTCCGACACTAGACAGAGGGGAGTGGCGGATCGTTGACAACGCACTTGCCAGGCGGAGGGACGTGTGTAGCGGGGGGAGGGGGATTCGCCCCACGTTCCTACTTCGCCGCTGTAACCTAGCTTTCCCGTTAGCCTGTTCTCGCCTCGTCCTGGGTTGAAAGGTCTTTCCGCAGAACACTTAATGAAACCCCGCGGTTATATTCTCCCCGAAGGGACGCTGATAGCGAGGGCAGTAAAACTAACATCATCGTTGCGGATATCGGAGGAAGAGGCATGGATGTCATTCAATCTTTGACTTTCCATGGATGGAAGAACATGATACGACTCTTGGTGATCTTTCGATGGCCGTATCGATATTTTATGGGTCCGTTTCCCAGCTAATAGCGTTAAGTTTCACTATTGCGTTTTTTACCTCTCTACTCAACGTCCCCGTCATCATCTCCCTCCTCCTTGAGAAAGCCTCCTTGCCTAGCGCAATTCTTCTCCTTACATCCCTAGTACTTTGACCATGTTAGTCCAAAACACTTCCGAGACACGTAAACTTCTACCTGTTCTTTTCTTTCCCCTCCTGTTTTAATGTTAACCTTATTCCTTTTCTTTCTGGAAAATCGCATATCCTTTGTTTTATTAATATTGATTCTCATCCCATATCTATCGCACTGAACCTCCAATTTATGCAGCAATGCTAGCAACCCCTTGACTGACTGAGCAACTTATTGCTAAAAATTAAATAAATGCTATGTCATTAGCAAACCTAACCGATTTTACCAATTCCCCTCCGACTTTCATTCCTACCTTTGTTCTTCCCATGCCTCATTAATCATTTCCTCCACATATACGTTGAACAACACCGGTGTCAATGGGCAACCCTGCCTTACCCCTCTTCCTAACACTGCCCATCCGAACTCGCCGTTACACACTCGCACCTGAGCAGTGTGAGACATGTACAGGTTACGGATCAGTCTCCTGTCCCTCCAATCCATTCCTATTTTCTGCAATACACGAATTAATTTTTCCCAATTCTCTCTATCAAACGCTTTTTCGAAATCTACGAAAAGGGCAAATACGTCCTGATTGTATTCTATATTCCTCTCGATTAGTGATCTCATTACTGCAATGGCGTCACGCGTACCTCTCTCCTTTCTAAACCCAAACAGATAATCCCCTAAATAATCATTTACCTTTTCCTCTATATCCTTTTGTTGATGATCCTTAGAAAAACTTTAACTGCGTGGGAGATCAAGCTTATTGTTCTGTAATCCTCACATTATGTAGCCTTTACCTTTTTCGGAAATGGAACTAACACGATTTCACAAAATCTTCCGGGCAGATTCCTTCCTCATAGAAACTAAGAATCAGTCCATATAGAGTGTTCTTCCCACATTTTCCTATACATTTCAAATAGTTCCACAGGAATGTTGTCTACCCCCACGGCCTTATTTCCTTTCATCTCCTTTAGTGCCCTTTCTATTTCATTGTCGAGTATGCCTGGACCTAAGCTATCTTCTTCTACGTCATGTTCCTTTTCTATGTCTAACCTTGTCGGCCTAAGTTCTTTGCCATACAGTGTTTCTATATATTCCTTCCATCTCTCTTGGATTTTTCCTGGTTCAACTATTATCTTACCCCATTTATCTTTAACTGTTAGCACAGATCTTGCCTTCTTACTTCCCAATAATAACTTAACCTTGCTGTATAGCGCACCAATTTCACCCTTCTTCTGTAAACTTTCCATATCCTCGCAATCCGTCTTCCACCATGCTTATTTTCTTTTATTTATTGGCCGTCTCAATTTATTATTTAGTTCTTTGTACTTCATTTTCCCTAACTCTGTGTTTACATTCTTCCATCTTCTTTTCTCCTCCATCTTTGAAATCATCTCATTCGATACCCATGGTTTCCTTAGCCTTTTCCCGTTAACGGTTCCTATAATGTCTTCAGCGGATTTCAATATCACTTTCTTGATACATTCCCATTTTTCTTCGATAGTACTCTGCTCTTTACCGTCATCCATCATTTTCTCTACATCCTGCTGATACTCCTTCCTCGTTAATCCATTTAATGCTTCTACATTCCATTCCCTAACCCGCCGTCCGCATCCGCTCCCGGGAAGCTGTGCTAATGTATCACACTATTCTTAACCAGAAAATGATCTATCTGATACTCTTCTGAGTCACGTGGCATTTTCCATGTACGCTTTTTGTGGTGGCTAAACCATGTGTTGTTGATGACTAGCCCCTGTCTCCTGCAAAATTCAATTGCTTTCACCCCGCGTTCATTCCTCGTGCCTAAACTGTAGCCGCCCACTTCATCACCATCTCTTCCATGGTCTACCGTCGCATTCCAATTCCCCATCACTATCAAATGTTTCCCTGACGGAACACACGCGATATTATCCTCTAACTCATCGTACATCCTATCAACTTCTTTCTCCTTGTGGTTACTCAGTGGCATGTATACCTGAACAATGACCAAGTTCATCGGCTCTGCTTTAATATCTACGAATAAGATTCTATCAGTTGCTTGCACTATGTTGACTATGCTTCTTCCTACCCCTTTATTTAATATTACCGTATCCCCCCCGTTGGCTCTCGTCCCCGCAGCTGTATATTATTCTATAATTATCACTCCAGAAATCCCCGCTATCCTTCCATCTCACCTCGCATAGACCTAAAACATCTATATTACCTCTTTCCATCTATCGCTTAATGTTCTCTAATTTTGCTGTCTTCAACATTGTCCTAAAGTTCCATTTTCCTATTCTAAGTAATTTCGTCTTCTTCTGCGTCTTTTGTCCTGCGGCTGTTATTTCTCCCCCACTAGGGTTTCGTGGGTTGGCGACCGCGGAAGCCTTGCCTCCCCCGCTGCCGGGCACGACACACGGCCACTTGGGCCGAGTCCCGTACTTGCCAGGACGCAATTTCTCTTTGCTGTCCCTCATTATTTCCTTGGGAATAATAATTGAGGTTGTTTCCCGTTGCCTTCCTCAAGAGTGTTTTTAACGTGACACCATCACTCAATGGCCGCCCCACCGGGGTCTTACGCTTTTACAGCCGCATCACTGAGGAACAGACGCTGCGTGAACTACCTTTCGTCTGGTTCCTAACCTTTGACCTAGCTGGCATGGGTGACCCTACCAGGAGCAATTATATCTACACCCGCCAGCACAGCTCTAGGGGTCATCGGAACGCGCAAGCACTTCCACCACGTCAAGGTTGTGTTCCTTGGGATTGCCTGAAACGCTTAAGCATCTTTAAAGTTCATACCTTCTTGATTTTTTGTTGTCTAGGAACACATGCTTTCTTTTTTGAGTGAATATCATGATGGTGCCTTCATTGATACTGGTAAAATGAGGAATACCTGGTGCAACTCGAGGCATCCTTATTTACTTTCTGATACGGGAATTCCTCAATTTTTTGCTGTACGACAATTAATGTAGATGCGACAATTACGAGCGAAGGAACTGCAGTGGATGGCGCCATTCACAGTCACTCGAACCAACTTTAACCTTTTCGCTTTGGCTACAATGTGCATTACCGACCTTGTAGCGATCGTGTCATCATTCACACGTGCACGTGATGTGTACATTAATTGATTGCATTGTAAATCCCCATCAATTTCCATGTGAGATGAACCTGAAGTGTCGCCTGGCAAATCTATACCGAACCCCCTTCGTTTAAGGCGCCCATTGTCAAGGGAACAGATTTTTTTCGTCATTTTCCGCACATACGAGCACATCAATCGGTGAATAGCTAATAAAAGCAGGGAGTGACCACCCAAGAGATCGAGAAAATCCCACTACACTCCATTGAACCGTCGGAGATACCGCCGAACAAAAGATCGCCCAAGCACGGTGCCCTGGGTGCGTGCGAAAATGAATGGGTGCGTGCGTAGGTTTCCCGATCGGTATCCATCGAATGTGCACCCGGTGCTCTTGGGGCGATGGCTTTCCTCCCGCGGCCAACAGGCAGAATTGGACTCCGAAAGTCATGGGTGACATGCTGACGCTCCGGTCCGCCGCCTGACCCTAAGGATGGCTGCCAGTGGTCGTGACCTCAACCCGTGTGGTCGGTGTCCCACAGAGGTGCGCCTCGTGCTGATGCCGCTGGCCTGTGCCAAAGTGGGGGATATCGAGGATATAGGGAGTCATGGAGTGGCGCGTGATTGAGACGCCTTGGTGAAATGGGCAAAGAAATGTGAACTATGGTATAGAATGAGGTCAATTGCACTGTCCTTTCCCTCTCCTGTCGAGGGCTTGGAATCGAATAAAATTCGCTCTCCGTCCTCACACGGAGGAGGGGGGGGTCCTTCCCCGATACGGTCCCCCGCGGTGTCTCCATTGCCTGGATGCAATGATTGAGCTAGCTGAAGGCATTGACAATTTTTCCTATAAAGGTCTCTCTTTTCGTGAACAACACTGATTTTTTGTCATTATTACGCATGTTCAAAAACGCAGGCACTCAATATGTACAAGAGTGCATGGGAAAACAAAAATACCAGTTATTGGTTATCTGGGTCAATATAGTTTACTTTTTACCTTCATTACAGGGTATGTATAACATGTTTCGGAAAATAGATTTATTTCAAATATTGCGATATAATGCCTCTCAAAATTCTCCAAGTACATCCGTTGAGCGTCGACACACTTTTGCCAGAGCGGTTTTTCCACGATTCAAAAGCTCCCTGGTAGGCGGAATGTCCTTAAGGGTATAATTGTACAAGCTTCTTTGAAGGTCCTTAGGGTCCCATGTTGGTGTCCTTTGAGGGAGGAATTCACTTTTATGAGGATGGGAAATAGTGTTCTGGTGCCAAGTCGAGACTGTAAGGGGGTTGGGGAACCGTCGCGACGTCGTTTTTCGATCTTCGCAAGCAGGCAAATACTCGACTCTGCTCCTTTGGTCATCCGTCAAGACCTTCGGGAGGACGAGTTTGGCGCAGATCTTTCGTATCGTCCAATTTTCAGTGATAATGGTGTCCACTGTCATCTTATCAATGTCAATAATACGATTTGCGATCATGCGCACACTTAACCGACGGTCTTAATTCAGCACTTGACGCACACTTCAGGAAAAAATTGTTACCGATACTTTTTATACCATGGAAAGTGTAGGCTCGTTTAAATACTTAGGCGTTACCCAAATTCGCAATCTCATCTGGGTGAAACACATACGGGGAATATGTGGAAAATCCAGCAAAAAATTAGAATTAATTGGGAGAGTACTGGGTAAATTTGACGAAAATCGTCGAAGAGTTCCTGTCGTTGGTTAGGCCTCGTTTAAAATATGCTCCTAGTGCATGGGATCCTCTCGAAGTTGGCTTAATTTTCGTATTGGATCGCGTCTAGCGTAGAGGAGCTAGATTTGTGAAACGTTGTTGTGATAAACTTAGTAGTGTAACCAAAATATTAGAGCAGCTAGGCTGGGAATCACTCAATGGAGCGAAGGTTAAATTACGGATAGTACGGAATCGTTTGCGTAAATTGGAAGGAGTCTCTTTAACAGTGATGTTGTAGATGCATTATTACCCCCATCGTACTACGATAGGAGATATTATGTCAATAAAATTAGAGATATCGAGTGTACAACAGATATATTTAAAATTTCGTTTTCTCCACGAACGATAAGAAAATAGAATGGCATTGTCTGACCGCGGCAGGGGTAAAAATATTCGGGTCAAAATTAGTCTGGTGGGTATTCACCCCCTGCCACACACCCTAGCGGTGGCTTGCACGGGACTTAAAAAATACTAAAATTATGAAAACAAAGCGAGGGGATAACCAGTGAGTGCACCGCAGCGGTGCGTGCGTGGATTGGCTGCCCTCCGCTCCCACCAGGTCTCCCCCCTCCCTAGCTGCCCTCCCTCCTTTGTTCTTAACTCCTTCGCTTTTTCTCTCTTTCTCATTAACTATCTTATCTTCGCTCATTCTAATCCTGGTCTTTCCTTCGCCCCGCCATTCTGCCTTCTATTTCTCTTCAAGAGTTGTTGCGCCTTGTAGAAACTCGCATCCAAATCTTCGTGGAAGTTCAAAATGGTGAACAATTTTAGTAGAAGTAGAAGATTCAGGGAAGGCGACCAATGCCAATGCGATTTTAGTGTTCCTTTACTGCTCGCTCGGAACCAGGTTCCACTGGAGCCATGGAGTGCATAAAATAGTGCATCATGGAGTGTATAAAATTTGAGGTAGTTGGATGGATTGGAGGATAGTAAGTTTGGAGCTTGAGGTTTTGGAGGTCCTGGAGAATAAGGGTTGGAATGATAAAGTGGCCGATCGGATTTTGGTTAATTTGGAGATGGCATGTGGGGAAAGGTTAGTTTTTCATCAAGAGTATCGCCGAGGAAGGTTACTGTGGATTTTTGGGGGATTTAACGGAGATGAAGGTGGGTGGGTTTGTGAGGGGAAGCGTGAGAAGTAGAGTTTGGTGCATGGGCCTGCAGAGTGTCGTCGGTGTTTGGTGGCCAACAACTAAGGGCGGCGATGTCGGTGTCATCAGCGTATGGGAAGAGGTGGGTTAGAGGGTGAGAAGGAAGGTCATCATTGAATATGTTGAAGAGAGGTGGGCTGAGAACTGCCTCCTGGGGAACACCGGTAAGTTGTGGTTGAAAGGGGGAATTGCAGGAGTTGTGGAGGATAGAAAAGGATCGATTGCTGAGGAAGGACTAATAATTTTGATTAAGTAGGGAGGAATATTTTTATTGGCCAATTATAGGAGTAACCCTTAAAACCAGACCTTATCAAAGGACTGGCTAATGTCTGGAAATACAGCAGTCGTTACCATTTTGTTATTAAAACCGGACTGAATGAGTTCAGTAAGTTGATATTCAATAAACTTGTGCCGTGGGAAATCTCAGGTTTTCGCCCCCGACCAACACGAAGGTTTGCTCACTTCCTCAAGACTTCGTGCATCCGACCCAAGGCGTGGTGGGGTTAGGGCTCCCAACTTCAGGACAGACAGGCCAGTTGCATTTCCTTGTTTCCCTCGACGTCCAAGTGCACCCTAGATCAGCCTGCTTTGTCTTCATCGCGGCATCGGTCGGCGAACCCACCCGTCGTACCCTCGTTTCCTAAGGAAAAGGCGTAGTGGAAGGAAAGATTGATTTCTGGAGGAAATTCCGAAAGGCTTGCCTGATTCCACTCCGTAGGGGAGGGGAGGGAGGTCAGCCAGCCCTCAAACCTTAACATGTCCAACCAAACCTTCCTCCCCCACCTATAGCTTCCCCCACGCCCTCCTTCTCCGCCCCCCCTGTTGCGCACCTCCTCCCGGTCCCCACGCCTCCCCTCCCGGCTTCGTTTCGCTGCTGCGTAGTAGTGGAAGGGAGCCGGTCTTCCCTCCCCACGAGTGTCCTCCGCCCCTGCCCCGGTAGCCTACTGCGCTCTCTCACTCGACTGGCCCCCCACCATTTCACTCCCCCCCCCCCGGTCGCATGGACGAGTCCAACCCCCCCCCCCCCCACCGGCGTGTTCCGTTATTATTAATCCTCGGGATATTTCGCGCAAAGCGTGAACGATCGAGTCTCATCGAATGGAATTCAAATGCCTCAACTTATTGTAGGTATTTGTTTGTACAGTTGAAGATTCCTATGGCATTAATGCGTTGTCGAACACGCTTGAAATCTAAATTTCCGAATCTGAGATGAGCATTCGATCGATGGAGTCACTTGCCGAGGGAATGGCATTCTTCCATCCCAAGTGCTGTGGCAGTACATAATCGATAGTGAAATTATGGAAATTAATAGCCGGCCTAGTGCGTGTACCACAATGAGTGGCGCCACGCACGCCAGGCACGTAACGGCCTGCATCAGACCTGTGCCTTGGTTCGTGACATGATTAATTTTCATCAAAAAGAGAGACGGATCGACTTTGCGGAAAGCTAATCTTGTCTAAGCGATTAAAAGTTATCGACAGCATCGATTCTTTATCAACCCAAAAAGAACCAGGGTACAAAAAGAATTAGAAACTCGGTCAAAATGAAGGAACGCCCTCGACAAAGCGACTAGAGCAGTAGCGACTCCATCCAAGGACAGTTGGATGATTGTTCTTTGGGGCTTCAGTTCATCATAGCGTCTGCCTGAGAAACCTCAGCCCCAGCCTCGCCATTGACCCGGTGTGACACCGCCGGACTTCTTTTGTTACGAAGATAAATGGAAGCATGAAAGGAAACCATTCGGAACGCTGGATGACACCAAAGAGAACGTCATGAGGTGCCTGAACGAGTGTTCCCGTCGACGCCTATATATATATATATTTTTTTTTAAAGGTAATCTACCGGTTAAGGTAGGTTTTTGGATGGACACAACTATCCAATAAATATTTTGTAACACCAAGCAAAACCCAATCCCGCAACCTATATATATATATATATATATATATATATATATATATATATATATATATATATATATGTGTGTGTGTAAATGGACTAACCAGCCGACACAAACACAGAAACCGAAACACCCAAAAGAGGGACTCACCGGCTCTCGAACCCTCGGCGGTGGAACCACCCTTCTCAAGAGGAATTAAGAACAGTTCTGTTTCCAATTCCTCCTGAGAAAGGTGGTTGCACCACCGAAAACTCGAGAACCAGTGAGTCCCTCCTCCAATCTACGTCTATCCTACTGCTTCAGCGACCACGTTTCCGCGGCGTACAGAGCTCCATATCAAAGTTCAGTTCGAGTAATATTGTATCCGACGTCTTTCTCCTTGTGGTTACTCGGTGGCATGTATAGTATGCTTGAACAATGACCAAGTTCATCTGCTTTAATGTCTACGAATAAGATTCTATCAGTTGCTTGCTCTATGTTGACTATGCTTCTTTCTACCCCTTTATTTAATATTACGGTATCCCCCTCGTTGGCTCTCGTCCCCGCCGCTGTATATTATTCTATAATTATCACTCCAGTAATCCCGGTATCCTTCCATCTTACCTCGCATAGACCTAAAACATCCATATTGCCTCTTTCCATTTCTCGCTGGATGTTCTCTAATTTGCCGGTCCTTAACATTGTATTAACGTTCCATGTTCCTTTTCTAACTACTTTCGTCTTCTTCTGCGTCTTCTGTCCTACTGCTATTATTTCACCCCCGCAAGGATTTCGTGGGATGACGACCACAGAAGCCTTGCCTCCCCCGCTACCGGGCACGACACACGGCCGCTTTGGCCGAGTCCCGTAGTTGCCAGGACTCATATTCTCTCTAGTGCCCATCATTACATTCTTGGGAATGATAATTGAGGTGGTTTCCCGTTGCCTTCCTCAAGAGTGTTTTTAACGTGACATCATCACTTAATGGCCGCACCACTGGGGTCAGATGCCTTTCAAGCTGCCTCACTGAGGAACAGATGCTGTGTGGACTACCTTTCGTCTGGCTCCTAACCTTCGACCTATCTGGTATGGGTTACCCTACCAGGAACAATTATTATTGCTGCCGTCAGGACAGCTCTAGTGGACATCGGAACGCACAAGGCCTTCCACTACGACAAGGTTGTAGTCCATGGTAGGGACATATATATATATATATATATATATATATATATGTATATATATATATAAATTCACTGATAGTCATAACAAACACAGAAACCGAAACACACAAAGAGGGAAAACTCACTGGTTCTCGAATTTTCGGTGGTCCAACCACCTTTCTCAAGAGGAATTAGGAACAGAACTGTTCTAATTCTCTCTAACTTCTCTAATTCTCTAATAACTCTTCTAAAAGTTCTGTTCCTAATTCCTCTTGAGAAAGGTGGTTGGACCACCGAAAATTCGAGAACCAGTGAGTTTTCCCTCTTTGTGTGTTTTGGTTTCTGTGTTTGTTATGACTATCGGTGAATTTACATTACACGTTTGTGGGTTTTCCAAAAAAGTGTATATATATATATATATATATATATATATATATATATACATATATATATATATATATATATATATATATATATATATATATATATTCACTGAACCATTTATATATGTGCGTGTATAAAAAATTTTATATATATATATATAAATTTTTATATTTTTCATTCACACTGCAAAGAGATAAGGAAAATGGGAAAGGAACACACATGAAGGACGAACACAAGAGAGGTGGGGAAGGCGGATGTAAGCAGCTCAGAGATGTAAAAATATTTTCCTCGACCGCGGAAAAATATTTTTAAAATATTCTTACATTTGTGATCTGCTCACATCTGCCATCCCCACCTCTCTTGTGTTCGTCGTTTATGTGTGTTCCTTTCCCATTTTCCTTATATCTATTTCAATATAAATGAATATTTATTCGCCGTATGGCGGTATTTCGTGTTTGAATGTGTGTGTATATATATATATGATAGAATTTTACTCGTAGAGATTAAAGCAGACCCGACGAACTTTGTCATTGTTCAGGTATACATGCCACCGAGCAACCACAAGGAGGAAGAGGTCGATAGGATGTACGATGAGTTAGAGGATATAATCGCGTGTGTTCCTGCAGGGAAACATTTGATAGTGATGGGGATTGGAATGCGACGGTAGGCGAAGGAAGAGAGGGTGGTGAGGGGGACTATGGGGTAGGCACGAGGAATGAACGCGGGGAGAAAGCGATTGAATTCTGCAGGAGACAAGGGTTAGTCATCACCAACACATGGTTTAGGCACCACAAAAGGCGTAGGTATACATGGAAAATGCCAGGTGACTCAGATAGGTATCAGTTAGATTATATTATGGTTAGGCACAGGTTTAGGAATAGTGTGATAAATTCGCATAGATTCCCAGGAGTGGATGCGGACTCTGACTACAATTTAGTTGCAGTGAAATGTAGAGTCCGTTTCAAAAAGATAAGACAGGGGCGGCGGGTTAGGAAATGAAATGTAGAAGCACTAAATGGATTAACAAGGAAGGAGTATCAGCAGGCTGTAGAGAAAATAATGGATGGCGGTAAAGAACTGAGTACAATCGAAGAAAAATGGGAAAGTATCAAGCAAAGGATATCGGAAGCAGCAAAAGACACTATAGGAACCATTAACGGGAAAAGGATAAGGAAACCATGGGTGACGGATGAGATGATTGCAAACATGGATGAGAGAAGAAGATGGAAAAATATAAACACAGAGTTAGGCAAAATGAAGTACAAAGAGTTAAACAATAAATTGAGAAGGGCCACAAATAAAGCAAAAGAAGAATGGTGGAAAACGCAATGCGAGGATATGGAAAGTTTACAGAAGAAGGGTGAAATTGGTGCTCTATACAGCAAGGTTAAGTTATTGTCGGGAAGTAAGAAGGCAGAATCTGTGCTAACAGTTAAAGATAAATGGGGTAAGATAATAGTTGAACCAGGAAAAATCCAAGAGAGATGGAAGGAATATATAGAAACACTGTATTGCAAAGAACTTAGGCCGACAAGGTTAGACATAGAAAAGGAACATGACGTAGAGGAGGATAGCTTAGGTCCAGGCATACTCGACAATGAAATAGAAAGGGCACTAAAGGAGATGAAAGCAAATAAGGCCGTGGGGGTGGACAACATACCTGTAGAACTGTTGAAATGTTTAGGAAAATGCGGGAAGAAGGCCCTATATGGACTGATTCGTAGTATCTATGAAGTAGGAATCTGGCCGGAAGATTTTGTGAGATCGGTGTTAGTTCCTATGCCAAAAAAGACAAAGGCTACATCATGTGAGGATTACAGAACAATAAGTTTGATATCCCACGCAGCTAAAGTTATTCTCAGGATCATCAACAAAAGGATAGAGAGTAAGGCAAATGATTACTTAGGGGATGATCAGTTTGGGTTTAGGAAGGGAAGAGGTACGCGTGATGCCATTGCAGTAATGAGATCACTAATTGAGAGGAATATAGAATACAACCAGGACGTTTTTGCCTGTTTTGTAGATTTCGAAAAAGGGTTTGATAGTGTGAATTGGGAAAAATTAATGCGTGTATTGCAGAAAATAGGAATGGATTGGAGGGACAGGAGACTGATCCGCAACCTGTACATGTCTCAGACTGCTCAGGTGCGAGTGGGGTGCGAGTATATATATATATATATATATATATATATACATATATATGGCGTTACCGGGAAAGTGCGGAGAGGACATGTACGGGGAAGGATGTGGGGAGGAGTTGGGTATGGATGTAACAGACCAATAGGAAACGGACAAGGGGGCGGGTGGGGATATGTAGGCAGCTTTGGGATGCATTCATTGGGCTTGGTTCATTCCGGGGGGTTTAAATGACTGGAGCACCCAGATGTGCGCCATCTCGCGGGATCTCACCTATATGCTACTTGCAGATTTGGGAGGGGTTTCAATCACCGAAACGGAGAAGCAGTCATCGAAAGATTGGTAGTTGGAAGCAGTGTGAGTAGGGATGAGATAATTAAGGAAGGTTGGAGATTTGGAGGAATAGCGGTGGTTATACATGCGGAGGGAGAGGGCGATCGTGCATTCGCGCACGTAGAAGGCAGGGCAGAAGTTACAGGAGAGGCGATATATAATGTTTTCTTAGGTGCAGATGGCGTTGAGTTGGGAGTTGGAGGTAGGGGAGGTGGAGGGTCTTAGAAGATGGCAGTATTTGTAGCGTGGGTGGTTGCATGGTGCGGACAGGGGTGTTCGCAGGTGGTTTTGTCGACTTGAAGATGCCTCGATGCTTCGCGCACTTTTCCACCGCCTCTTCTCCCGCCCTCCCCCTCCTTTCGTCCACTTGGCCTTCACATTTCGGGGGGCCCTCGCTTCTTCCTTGGAGGTGCTCGCTCGCCGCCCTTTCACCAGCGGAGGCCCCTGCATTGCCTCCGTCCTCTACCAAATTCATGTTCCACTCTCTCCGTCGCTACAACATTGCTCGCCTTCTGAAACCATTTCCTTTCCTTATATTGATATCCTGCCAAATGGAATGATTCGCTAGGATCGCTTAAATTTTTTTGCGTTTTTTTATTAATGGGAGCTGTTCTGCTCTGCATTTCCTGATTAGTAATGAAATCTCGTGGAAATATTTATATGACTACATTTTTATTTTATTTCATTTTTAGAAGTGAATTTCGTATTTTTGAAAATGTCCCCCCTTTTTTCGTATTCCTTTCAGATCAATGATTAACTTGTTAAGGACACAAGCACACTACATTTCCTTTCGAAATCCTATTTATTTAATCGTTTTTTAAAAATAAAAGTCGTTAGATTGCGAAGTAGTAATGATGTCGACGTCTCCTTGTAGTATCCCATAGTTACTGTCGAAATTGGAATTAGGTTTTGCATTTGTCTTTGGTGAATTCACGGTTTCTATTTTTCTGCGTCGCCTTGGAACGCCCTTTCAGAAAGTTTTCATTTTGATTGCATTGTATTGCTTCAAGCCAGATTCCCCGTACAGGAATATTTTTCATCCCAAATTATAATTTGGTTTGACGCAGTTGGAGGTTGGTTTTCGATGGTTATAGCTTATGCAATTTCTTATAACCAAAAGCACATTTTAAATCGGGCGCTACAGTAAACCCCTCTTCAATCCCGAATACTTCCTTCCTTCGTTCATCCCGATGAAAAATATTTAGAATCCCCTGACGTAATAACCTCTGAGAGTAGGAAAACATTTTCCGTGGATTTAAATGAAAGAAATCCTCGAGTTTTTAATTGAAATCGTATGATTCTTTCGTCAATGGCTATGCTATGGTGATGTAGATAACCTATCTCGATGATGTATCTCGTATGTTTACAAACACTCTGTGGACTTCTTTAAACTAAAATGGTTAACTTGTTCAGAGAATCTTTTTAGTTGTTCTAAATGGCGGAAATAGCTTTGAAATTGTCACAGAAACTCTGGGAGTACGAAATCTAAAGTATTATTTTTGCTTTTGTACGGTACCAACCATTACTCAGGGACTACATTTATCTTCCTAGGTCCGTCCGATTGGGTCTCGGAAATCAATCGTTTTATACTGTTATTCCTTACGAAAAGGAGCTGATCTAAATTAGAGACGATTGAAAGGCTCCAAGGTATTCCAAGGTGCCAAACAAGAATGTGGCAAACTTAGAAGTTGAAAGAGACAATTGATGGTTTCCGGCGTAGCTTTGTGGAATCGATTCATATTGGAAATTAAAGAATGGTAACTTTGTGATTCCACAGAAAATTTTCTGTGAAAGAAAAAATGTGTTTAAAAGCAAGTGAGGGAATTGGAAGTGCATCTTCTCACACCTAAAAGTGAATTTTGAGTCAAGGGAGAGTTGCGGCTGTGGGCTTTGGTGACTGGCTAGTTATTTATTATCAATATTACTATTATCTTGTGGATTCCAAACTACCCTTGACATCGCTCCTTCCTTCCCACTCATGGCCGCGGTATTCCCAACTAAAGGAATCCGTGATCACAGGTCAAAACATGGTAAGTTTTCCATATCTGGAGTCCGAAATAAGAGGCCTAAAAGAAAAATCTGCTTGTTTAAAGAAGAGGAATATAATGGCTAAAATGCGTGTTTCAGATTCAATTTGTTTTTTTGGAAGGACGCTAGTAAACGCCTCAAAATGACCATAGCTGTTGATGCACCAAAAAACCAAACTAGTAAACGCCGTATTATTGAGGATATGTGCAATGAAATCCATGACATCACGCGCTCAACAGTTTTATTCCAAGAAAATTAATAAAATATAACGCCTAACCTAGGTGGTGCAAAGCGGTTGTTAGAAAATCATTGTGACGCCAAAGATTGTCACGCCAAGATGAAAAATATGATAAGTGATATCTCTAGCGAGAAAAGGAATGAAATCACTTATGATTGATTATAAGATATCCAGGGAGAAAGCAAAGAAGGAATTTCGGGAAGGCGTTAAGCGAATTCAAAAGGAAAAGTTTGTTGGAAAATTTGAAAGAGAATCCTGAAGCATTTTGTTCGTACCTCAGAGAGATGCAGAGATACAAGTATACAGTTAAGTCACCCATAAATGACAATGGCGGAAGAGTAACCAACCGTTTGGCAAAGGCTAACTTATTAAATTAATTCTTTCGAAGCGTCTTCATGACTGTCTCAACAAATGTCTCGCCAACTGATGCCCAAAATTGAAATCTCATGAAAGGGAATAGAACGTTGCTGAAAAATATTAAGCCTAATAAACCTTTGGGCCCGATTAAATGCCCGCTCGTCAGGAACTACCGTGGGTAATTGCGCAGTATCTAGGAAACATATTTAAGAAGTCGCTGGTCACAAGGTTTCCAGAGATTGGAAAACGGGTAACGTAATGCCAATATTTAAAAACGGAGACAAGGAGGAACCGAGCAATTACAAACCTCGTATTACCATCACATCCATGCCAAGCAAGGTCATGGAAAATATATCTAGTTGCTATTTCAATAGTGAAGAAACCTCGATGGATAGTCGGGAGTTATTGATTGATAATCGGCACGGTTTCCGAAAGGGTTAATCCTGCGAGACAACTTGCGCTTTTTGTTCATGATATTCTTATGCTATATCGGGAGAGAGCCATGTTCCAGTGGGCTAGGATTTTCTACATTTTAAAAAGGTTTCCGGCAAAGTATCTCATAGTAAACTGCCCACAAAACTAGAAGAATATGACATAGATAAAAATATCCTAAGTTGGATTAAAGACTTTTTGAATGGTCGGGTTCAAAGAATAGTGATAGATGGGGTTGGCTCAAATGCAGTAGAAGTTACTTCAGGTGTTCCCCAGGGAAGTGTCATCGGACCTCTTTTATTCCTTCTTTTCGTTAACGAAATTGACCCCGTAGTTAATAGTCAGATTAGTCACCGACGATGCGGTGGCTTACCGTGGTCCTGAGGATAAGTCAGCTTTATCAGATGACTTAATGGCTCGTATAACGCTGGTGCGACACATGGAAATCAAAAGTTGGAGTGAGACGAGGCCAGGTTGAGTTTTTTTGTCACGGCGCTCATCCGCATGCCTCAAGTGAATAATGATTTGGGAGCTGAGGGCGAGGTCAATACGTTTCTTTATATAGTACCTACGTCATTATCAAGACATTCACCAGAAGAAATATCCTTGTGAATGAAAGCCTTCTCCGCAAATACTTGCTTTCATTCCACCATGATCGAATTGACAAAGGAATGGGAATGTGGAGAATAGTTCGAATTGAATGCGAAGTCTCCTCCCGGTGTCCCGTGTTATGGGTTGTCGATCGAGCGTTGTTGCACGGAGGGATCCCGCTGCGCCTCGTTGTGCGCCCGCCGCGAGTATGTGCTGAGCGTCCATTGGAGAGATGATAGCCATTTCCTTATAGCGGTCTCCGGATGGTGCCAAATCCAACGGGGCGTACTTCATTGCGGCTTCCAGCGTGTCTCTGTTTACTCTGACACCTGTTGTACCACCTACAGTCTCGGGATGAATGGGGAAATAATTCTCCTAGAAAGTGCTAGGCGTGACCTTTCATTCTTTTGTTTTCCTCTGACAACCATGTCTTCCGGAATTGTTTGATGGCATTAATCCAGAAATACCCAAAATTACACATTTCGTTATTCAATTATTTAGGATAAGCCCTCGGGCTTTCGAGTTCTCTGGCTCCCAAGCGTGTGATTTCGCCCCTCCGCTCCTCTTGGTCCCCTCTTGGCGTGGGTTCGATGCTCCGTCCGATGATGCTGGGGCTCGTTTTGAGCGAGTGAAGAGAGCGAGTCCTGCCTGGTGATAATCCTCAACAAAACCTCGTTTCACCGTCATTTCATCCATTGGAAAGGTTGCTTTCGAGCATCATCGGATAAGCTCATAAATGAAGATTAATCCATATCAACGTCCTACTTGCTTGCAAAATACACGCGTCTGTTCCAGGAGGTGCATCTCACGGGTTATTCCTTTCTATTTATTCGACATCGACATAAATGCCTTTCGATCCAACAAAAAGGCTTGTGGCAGGTGGTGCAAGCACCAGCTGGGAAGGGTGAGTGAGTGAGGGGAGAGGAAGGAAAAAGGGTAAAATACTCGTCAGAAAACCATCAAATAACGTGCAGATTTGTTTATATATGGAGAAGGACCTAATTCTAAGTATTGGTTAAAAAATATATTAAGTAATAAATTAATCACTTGCTGTGCGAAAAGAGGGAATAACAAAGAGCCACAATCATTTATACGATAGCCCTCCAGTATAATAATACAGGTCATCCAGAATTGAACAGTAACAAGGGGAAATTCTGCTATTACGGAGATGTGCAAGCTCATGGTCTTCGCCCCTAAAGTCAGGATTTCTTCCGGCACTCTGCCCTCGACTGCCCCGGAAGTCCCTATAAGTGGCCATCGCGTCTCATAAGCTTCGAGTATTCAATCCACTTCTTTCGTCTCCCGCATCTCTCAGAATCTCTTCCTAAGAATCCAAATAACCATCCTCTACCCGTCGCTCTTGTCGTCTACGTGCCTCCCTAATAACACGAGAAATGATTTCCAGGTGAGATATCCATCTACATCTACTCAATACCCCGCAAGCCGCCGCAAGGGCGTGTGGTGGGGGATGTTAGGGCACCATCCGTAATTTAGAAAGAAAAAAATCGCATGCAGAAGCCACAAATTTGTAGTCCACAAACCAAACATATGAAACATTCATGCAAGAACTCTTTCTCCCCACTCACATACAAACACACAAACTACCAACAAATATACACATGCACAAACTTTGAATTTTTACTTTTGTTCCGACTTGTAAATTAAATGTTTTTAATATTTCTAAATGGACTTCGGATTCTTACTATTATGATTTCTGATTGTTCTGAGGATGAATGATTATATGAATTTATACTTATGTATTAGAATCTATCTCCCTTATTTTATCTTTGTGGTCTGATCTACCTAAGTAGTGTGGGGCCATTATTATTCCTTTTGTGCCATCGTTAAACTCGCTGGTTTTGATATTGTTACTACATGGTACTTAATTATACGAGGGTTGCTATTTATATTTTGAGCCTTGACAACACTAAGTGCTTTAGGCGCCATCTGACGTTTCCATCTGAAAGTTTGACCCTTTTAATACTAACTTTCTTCTGAGCATTTTGTCGTTTGATCATAACTTGTGTTGTTCACAGAGCTCGAAAATTTTGTCTAAGCGAAAAATGGAGTTAACTCTTGAACGCTTTCATGCGGTGATTTTTAACGATTTTCGACGGTGATTATGAAGACAGAGTGAGTCGATCAACTTATTCTACTTTTGGCGATGAAAATCCATCCTTTGCCACTGTGAAACGCTGGTATAACGAATTAAATCATGACCGCCGTTCGCTCAGCGACGGAAGTCGTGAAGGTCGTCCAAAATCAGTTGTTGTGCCAGAAAACATTGATGCTGGGCACTAACTAATAAAAGAAGATCGTCATGTGACTTACCGTGATATTGAGGCATCCTTAGGGATTAGTATCATGAGCATCAATTATATATGAGGTGTGTTCAAACATTGACGGGAATTTTAATTTTTAGGACAATAATATTTATTTATTCTTATAAATTGATGTTGTCACCTTCAAATTAGTGCCCATTGGAGGTTATGCACTTGTGCCAGCGCTTCTTCCAATCCCCGAAACACTTCTGAAACTCGATCTTTGAGATAGCCTTTAGTTCTTTCAGCGGTGCGCTTTTAATGTCATCTACGGCTGTAAAACGACGGCCATTCAAAGTTCTCTTATTTTTTGGAAATAGGAAAAAGTCACACGGAGCCATATCTGGCGAATATGGAGGCTGGGGCATCGTTACAGTATTGTTTTTGGCCAAAAATTCACGAACAAGCCATGAAGTGTGAGCTGGTGCATTAGCGTGGTGCAAAAGCCATTTTGGAACGAATTTTGCTGCCACGCGTTTCATACCCAAAAAATTGGAAAAAAATGTACATGTAATGTGGAACAAGATCCAATCGATGTGCCAACAATATCAGCGATACCTCTAATTGTGATTTGGCGATCATTGACAACCATTTGTTTAACTTTTTCCACGTTTTCATCGATTGTTGATGTGCTGAGGCATCCAGGGCGATCGTCATCTTCAAGGTCTTCACAGACTTCTTGGAAACGCTTATACCACTCGTAAACTCTTTGATTTACTCATAGCAGAATCACCATAGGCCGTGGTTAACATTTCACACACTTTGTTAAACTTTATTTTTTTAATTTTTTACGCAAAATTTGATACAAATCCTTTGATCCATTTCTTTTAACAAACGAAAATCGCCGAGCTCATAAAACACGTATAACCTTAGTGGCTGTCATAGACTAAGTCCACAATGAAAACAGCTGAAAGTTTTATCATACTTCAGGGGCATGGAAACCAACATAGTAAAAAAAAAGTTTGACAATCAGACTCTCCAAGCCCACGAAATGAAAAAATTCCCGTTAATTTTTTAACACACCTCGTATTGCATTCACATTTAGCCGTGAAATAAATTTGTTCGCGTTAGATGCCGTATAATTTGACAAAAGCTCAAGAAGATGCTCGTGTCAATTGGTGTAACGAAATGCTCAACAAATGTAATCGCGGTGCATCAAAAGCTGTGTGTAAATTCTGCACAGGCGACGAACCTTGGAATTATGCGTATGAGCCCGAAACAAAACGGCAATCCACTGTGTGTGTCTTCCAAGGCGAGCCAAATCCGACAAAAGTGATTCGTGCACGAAGCACATCGAAGCAAGTGATCGTCTGTTTCTTCGGAATAACTGGGCATGTGGCAACCGTACCGTTAGAGCATCGTAGAACCGTGAATCCTGAATGGTACACGGTTATTTGTTTGCCACAAGTGCTTGGTGAAATACGGAAAAAGAAGCGGCAACGAAGGATCATTCTTCATCGTGACAATGGGCAAGCTCTCACATATTGGCTGAAACAATTACCTATTGGACTGGCCAAAACGTCGAATTGATGGGTCATCTTCCTTAGAGCTTCCCTACAGCCCTGACTGAGCACCAGATGACTTCTTTTTATTCCCGTTTTTCAAGAAAAAATCGCGTGGCCAACGTTTTCCAGCGCCTGAAGAAGCCGTCGATGCAATCAAAAGCCATGTTTTGGAGGTACCTCAATCGGAGTGGAAAAAGTGGTTTGAGCGCAAAAGAAAATTGGTTCGGTCGAATGCAAAAGTGTATTGATTGTCATGGAGAAAACTTCGAAAAACAATGAAACCATTTTCAATGATAAATTACTTTCTTTTTATTATTAGGCTCAAACTAAAAATAGCAACCCTCGTATAATGAAGAAGTGCTTCCTCTTAGTCAGGTTTGTGTCCCCGGCTGTTCGGAGGCTTTCTTCTGGTAATTGTTTTCATTCGTCCAATCTTTCCTTCCATTTTTCCACATATGCTGAGTGTATTTCCCAAATAACTGAGCTTTTCCTCTAGTCCTGGATCTCAACTCTAACTCTACAGTTCAAACTCTCTTGTGTCCTCACCGCTTGGTATTGTACTTTCTCAGATTTGCAACTTCCACGTATGACTAGCTGAGAGCAGTTAAATGATTAACTTCTTCATCATGTTACGAAATTTTGATGACGTTGGGTAATGACGTGAGAAAGTTGGAATCATTTTCATGCGTTCTGGACATTTTTGATTGTTCGGCTGTCCATTATTGTTTACCTCCGTCTTTTTTGAATTTCTATCACTGAAAGTCACGAAACATTTCATATTCTGGTCTCGGGGTTAGAGATATGTTAGTCATGCTCATCTTCAAACTTGAAAATGTGCCCTAGGGTTAACACACGAACCAAATCGTAATAGCTAACTCTTTAGTCCTGTTCTGTGGGGGGGGGGGTTGCCCAATGCTCACGTTGTTTCCCGGCGTCGTCATTTATTCCTGCATACCGAGTACTTCTCCCCTTCGATCGGCGTGACTAACGCCAGGGACGCTCGCCTCTGACATCTGCAGACATATGAATGACTCGCTCACCTACGCTCCCTCGTGTCCATTTTTCGTTATCGTTCCGAGATAGGGATTTATTTCGAGAGCGAGCACAGGAAAATAATCGATTTCGAGGGCAACTGCTCTTCGTGGGCAGACGTACATGCGCCATTAGTTCTTTTTTAAGCCAGAGCACCGTCTAAAAATCGCGGAGCAGCGGAATTTGTGGGTGAAAAAATACGTACATCTACATAATACCCCGCAAGCCGCCTCAAGGGTGTGTGGCGGGGGGTGTTAGGTCACCACCCAAAAGAAGGAAAAAAAACCGCATTCAAAGCCAACACATTCATGCAAACCCATACCCACAGCGGTGCATGCATTGATAGCGTAGCTGACATTCGTAGTTATCAGTCGGAGACATTTAAGTATTTGTCTAATTTTCAAAACGATGTTGTATTACTTAGTAGTAAAACTACACGGCTGTTCTTCGGTTGAATATACAGGTATTATGATGCCGTCAAGGATTTACCCTGATGGTATTAGTACAATTTAATATAAATTTGAATGCGAAAGGTATAGATAAAAGAATATATGTGATAAGATAAATGAATATGGAGAAAATTTTGACAATTCTTTTGGAAATATTTGAAAACGACCATGACAAAAGGAATACCCATTACTGCCATCGATCGTTTGATTTCCTGCCGAAACATGTTTACCCTTTGCTTTCCACATGTATTGACCACACATGTTTTTCTGCTGAATATGTGGGTGCCATTTCAAATGCATTTTTCTGGACAATGTTTATTTCACTATGTAAGATGGTAATTTGAAAAGTACTCGGACTGAAATAGAAATAAACGACTTACCTCAGTGAAACTTGTTCATTTTTTGAATGTACATCGTCCAGTGATGTTTCAACGTCTTGATCCCATCTCGAAAATCAAATTCCTTCAGGCCTGCAAAATATCCGTCTACTTTGGCTGCTAGTTCTTTGCTTGAGGATAATCTCGGTCCACCGTGGGTAATTTTGAGCTCGGGGAAGAGATGGAAATCCGATGGAGACAAATCAGGCGAATAAGGCGGGTGGGGCAACAATTATTAATCTTAGTTTACGTATGTTTTCCTGACAAGGACATTTGTGTGTGGGTGTGCATTGTTTTGATGAGAGATGACTTTTTTCCTTGCCAAACCTCGCCTTAGTTCGTGTATCTCAAGTATGTGGAGCGTGGGAGAGGTGGTGATTGCCTCCTATCGAGTACGTACTCCGGAATCCTGCAAACGCACTGTTCTCCGCGGCTATTTCCTGATGGCGCGGCTAGTTGTTGCACGACTCCCCTCGTTCTATTCGCCGATACCCGGTGCTTGAATCGGCATCGATGCTCATCATTCCCTCGCCCCTCCCCCGTCCGGGGGTTTTCTCCCCCCGCGGTCTGCTTTCTCCCTACTTGTGCCACTCGATTCCTCCTCCGGAATAATTGTTGTTCAAAAATGTAAATCATTTCGGAAACGGGGAAAGTATTACGGGGTTGAAGTACTCTTTTGAAGTATCTAGAGTTTCGATTCCCTGCTGCCGCAGCTCCCGTCTGACTGAATTTAAGTTTCAGTGTTTTTTAGTCGCCCGTAAGCCACCGCTAGCATGTGTGGCTGGGAATAAATACGCTCCAGACTTAATTTTCACCCGAATATGACCACACCGCGGTCGGACAATGTTATCCTTATCCCTTATCGTCAGTGGAAAAAAACGACATCTTAAATCTATCTGTTCTGTACTTAATCTCTCTAATTTTAATGGTATGATCTCTCCTACCGTAGCACGATGGGGGAAATAATACATTTTACACATCACTGCTAAAGAGATATCCTTCCAATTTATTTGCGAGAGATTTAATTTGTAATTTAACCTTCGCTCCATTAAGTGATTCCCAACCCAGCTGCTCTAATAGTTTTGATACGCCACTCACTTTGACGGAGGAGTGAAAAACTTCCGTTGACATCAATATGTTTCAATGGATGTCTAATGGCTGGAATGATAGTGAATTTAACAGTGAAATTTTGAAGCCTCAAATGGACGTTTTTTTGGGTGGGTAATTGAAATTACATGTGTGGGGAGAAAGGCCGAAGAGGTCTCATCAAACAATATGCCATAGAAATCGTGTAGCGATCCTTTGTTTACTTGAAGTGCACTATTTCTTTCATGGTCTTTCAAATGGGAGCGAAATTCCGAATAGTTAAATCTTGCACTTTCTACGTGGCCATTTTTAAATTGCCTCTTTTTATGAAGTAATTTAAGCTAGTTGATTTTTCGGGTACCAGATCTTCCTGGGAAACCATAACCGGCACAGGGAAAGGAACTGGCCCCCCTACCCTGATGTGTGAATATTCACACGCCGTCGGGCTTGGTACATGGGTGAGCTCTACCATCACCTACTAAACCGACCTTCGGGTTGATTACTGTGTTTATGGTTTTTTTATGAAGTAATTTGTAAAAAAAAACTAGACCTCTGCGCAATAAATTGGAACCATGGGAATGCGCCTTAGTTTTTTATGTTTCAAGTATCCTTGAAAAAAGAGTTCCTTTTGATTCTCAGCTTCCTGAATTGGAAGGCTAAGGAAGAGAGCATCATGAGATTCCTCCCCATGCGAGCTCAAGGCCACGTGAATGATTGTTTCCAAACAAGGTATTTGCAATGAGGGCAAAAAATAAACAGGACACTGCCACAATAAAGATTTCATATTTCCGATGCTGCTCATCATCATCAAGTATTTATTAAATCTTTATTGTGGAAGTGTAAAGTGTTTTTTACCCTCACCATGAAGAAATTCCACAAAGTTAAACCCAAAACTGTTATGTTTAAGGTATTCACATTTGACTCCCAGAATTCAAAGGGAGTGTCTACATGCACTAGTACTTGTGGTTCGATAGCTTGTGTTTAAACGGAATAACCAGCCCGAGGCCCATTTCTCATTGCTACAAGTCAATTTATAAATGCCCGGAAACGGTCGTTAATGTAGATAGTGAAAACATTCTCAATTCATAACCTGTGAAATGTGGACTTGATAACGTGTTGAGAAGATAATATTACTATTATTAGACCGTATATGAACTAACTTAAAGGACTCTCAATGATCTCTCCTATCGTAGTACGATGGGGGGTAATGATATATTTTCAACATAATTGCTAAAGAGACGTCCTACCTCTTAATTCAAGAGTTTCAATCTGCAATTTAACCTTCGCTGCGTGAGTGATTCTCAACCTAGCTGCTCTAAATGTTTGATAGCTACTAAGTTTATCATAACAACGTTTGACACATCTAGCTCCTCTACGCTACACGCGATCCAATTCGTCAATTAATCCAACTTCGTGAGGATCCCATAATATACTAACAACATATTCTATAAATGAGGCCTCACCGAAGAAAGGTAACAGTTTACTCGTGGCTTTGAGATATTGACCCCTGTCCATGCTTTTGTGGTGAGGCGTCTATTATTTCCAGACTTAGCACTCGGCAGCCTTAAAGTGGGATGGGAAAATCAATGTTTTAGTGGTGAGTGACGCCAATAGACGCAATTTTACGTGAAAGGCTCGCGAACGCGGTGTGGCCATCGGAGGCGTCGCACTGCACGATGAGCAGGATGTTGTGGGTGGACCATTTCGTGTATTCGCGCGTATTCATTCTCTCGTCCTTGGTGCACGGGCGTGGGTGCGTAGTCCATCCTGCGTCTGGATATTTCCGTCAAAATCACCGTTCACGGAATTGTTGTGCGGGCTACCTCACGATGGCGATGCTCGGTGGTCGATCGTTGTTGGAAGTTGTAATGATTTTTGCATGAATGTATTGTGGGTATGGGTTTGCATGGATGTGTTGATTTTACCTGTGGTCATGTTCCCTTTTACAGGTGGTGATCTAACACCCCCCGCCACACGCCCTAGCGGAGGCTTGCGGGGTATTATGTAGATGTAGAAGTTGAAAATAGCGATTCGGAGACGAAACAAACAAACAATCGCGTAATGTAAGTGCATGCACTCAGCGCGGCCGCATTGAGTGAAAGGGAATTGCTGGTTGGCAGATTAAAGTCCCGGTTCTATTTATAGGCGGCCGCGCACCGCGACGAAAGGCGGTTGGGGGCGGGGGAGGAGGAAGGCAGGCATCGGCGTGGCTCGCGGGTGCGGGCTCGGGGGCAAGTGGGGGGCCGCGGGCGTCCCTCTCGCCCACTCCGTGCCCACCGCTCGTAGTGGCCTTCGTTGCTGCCTGCCTCCCTCCCCTAATAGATGACAGCATTGCGCAGCGCCGGTGGGATTTCGGTTTCTTAGCAGAACGAAATTGGAGAGAGCAAAATCCCGCGCCCACTCCCACCCCCCTCCCCCCACTGGTCATGACGTTCCGCGTTGCTAGGCAACCGACAGAGAAACCCTCCAAAAAATCTCACGGATGCAGGCCTGGCATCCGTTGCGTCGCCGTCTGTTCATTTCTTCTGTTGGTGGGGACCGGCGGCGTCGCGCGTCCCACCGACAGTAGTGAATGTACAGGGGGCGCTGCGACGGCTAGGGTAGGTGGAGAGGGCATTTGGATTTTGTGTCATATCCACCCCATTCGCATTTATTAGCAGCCGTTGGTGTCTTTTTACCGTGGAGGTCCATTTTTTATCATTAAAGAAGGTGTAATTTATATAACGGTAAAACTTGTTATAAACGGTTTAGCATTGATAAAAGCCAGTAAATGAGAAATCCAAAGGATCTTTCCAGAGACGATGGTTTCGTTTGAGCGATTGGGGACGGATTTAATGAAAAGTAACGAAAGTTTGATGAATACAAGTACCATTGAAGTGTTACCATTTAATGTAGCTATTAGATGAGAAAGACTCAACAACTGTACAAAAAATAATTCCCTTGTCCCTCCTAACAAAACACCATCCGACATCCTACTTTAAATCGAGACCCTCTTTATCCCCGTGTACTTCCTTCCTCCCTTCATCCCGTCCAACATCCGTGTGCAGTTCCCATCCCTACTTCCTCGTTTGCTTAACATTCTCCCCTCTATTACAGTCTTCAACATCCCACTCCCGATCAATACGCCTTTCATCCATTTTTCCTGCCTCCATAAGATTTCTCCCAAGAAACCCCTCTCCTCGCCCACCATCCCTAATATTTTCTCATTTGTTTTCCTTTCGGTCCATTTCACCTTCACCATTCTTCTCCACATCCACATTTCAAAAGCCTCCAATCTACGTCTATCATCTTGCTTTAGTGACCACGTTTCCGCGCCGTACATAACCACCCCCCTGATCAAAGTTTTCACGAGCCTTTTCTTAACATCCTTGCCCAACGTCCCCGTCATAAATTCTCTCCTCCTTCTGAAAGCATCTTTTCCTAAATCTTGTCTCTCTAACTCTTTTATATAACTCTTATTCTTCTATCCCGAATACTTCGGCCATTATGGTCCAAAACCCTTCCGAGATACCTGAACTGTTCCACTTGCTCTTGTTTTATGAACTACTATTTTAATATTTAACCTGGGGTTCCTCTTTCTCGACAACCGCATAACCTTTGTTTTATTTAGATTAATTCTCACCCTATGCCTATCGCATTCTTTCCCCATTCATTGTATTCAAAATGCTTCCACACCCCGTAGTTGCCCGGCAAACTAAAACCTGATTATCCACAAATCACCCCTATTCTATTTTCTCCACATTTACAGGAGATGTGTGTATTCTGTGGAGGTGATCTGTCTTTTGTATATACGCATGATTTGTGTGTGTCATTGGCTTCCTTATATGCCTTCTTAGTTAAGTCAATGGAGCTGCATTATAATATTGTTAAGGGGTATGAGAGTTGGTGGATGAGCGATGTCCGATCGCCGCCGTTACGTGTGCCCTTCCAGTGGTTCGCGGGGCTATGTGTGTGTGGAAGTAATGGAATAGAAGTGGAATGGCTGGTGACCTAACACCCCCTGCCGCACGTCCTTCGATGCCTGTGAGATCATGGGTTTACCCGAATGATGACGTATCTGTGGTTGAAGTTGAGGGTGCCCAGAAGTGTCATTCGGAATCGAATGTGGGCCCTCCTGACGGAAGCCCCACTCCGTTGGAATATACCGGCCCCCTACCGATTATACAATTGCAAAATACTACCTTGAACAAAAAGTTCCCGGAATAACCACCGTGTGGCGCTCCTATCGTTCCGATTTGAGTTCTGTTTTTTTGTTAAATTGGTACATCTGTTGTTGATATTCCCTTTAAATCTTAGTGTCATAACTTGACATTTGCAAAAGTTACGTAGCCAAGAGTACATCTATCTCTGTGTGTGTTGGCGATTTTTTACAATTGCAGAAATGGATTTAAATTTGCAACAACGAACTTGTATTAAATTTTGCGTAAAAAACGGATTTAGTGGCGCACGGACGTTGGAAATTTTGGAAAAGCGTTTCGGCAACGATTCTCTAAAAAAAACGGTCGTTTACCAGTGGCACGAGTGGTTCAGAAGTGGTCGTGAGTCAATCGAAGATGATGAACGCAGTGGCAGACCATCGACATCGAAAGTCGGTGAAAAAATTGATAAAGTAAAAGAAATGTTGGTCAATAACCGCAAACTAACCATCAGAGAAATAGCGGAGGACTTGAACATTGCCTATGGATCCGCCCAAGACATTGTGGTTAATGATTTGGGTTTCCGTCGTGTAGCAGCAAAGTTGGTGCCAAAAGACCTCAATTTCATGCAAAAAAGAGACCGTGTTGACGTTGCAAAAGACATGATTTGCGAGGCTGAATCCGATCCCACATTCATCAAAAGGATCATTACTGGAGACGAGACGTGGGTTTATGAGTACGACACGCAATCCAGACATCAGGCAAGTGAATGGCGTTCACCAAATGAGCCGAGACCAAAAAAACCACATCGTTTTCAGTCAAAAAAGAAGGCAATGCTGACGGTTTTCATGGATTACAACGGTGTAGTGCATCATGAATTTTTGCCAGAAGGCCAGACAGTAAACAAAGAGTATTATTTGGGCGTTATGAGACGTTTGCGTGAAGAAATTCGCCGAAAGAGACCAGAAATCGTCGCACAGTGTGTCGAGACCGTCGCACAGTGCTATCATTATTCGTAATTTTTTGACGAAAAATGCAACAAATACCATCCAACAGCCACCGAATTCACCTGATTTGGCTCCCTGTGACTTCTTTCTGTTCAATCGAGTTAAAAAACCATTACGGGGAACGCGTTTTAGCAGCCGAGAGGAAGTAATGGAAAAATCGCAGGAAGCACTGATGGACATACCGAAAACCGAATATAAAAAATGTTTCGAGGATTGGATCAAGCGCTGGCATAAGTGTGTTGCAGTCGATGGGGATTACTTTGAAGGGGACATTATAGATTTAGATGAATAAACTTGTATTTTTAATTTTCTGAATAAATTCCGGGAACTTTTTGATCAAGGTAGTGTATTCACACGCACACGTTTGTTTTCGTCCTATATCTAACTGTATTTAGGTGTGCATGTCTGTATTTTTTCACCCAGTTGATTAATGCGTCAGGGCGTGCGTGTGGCCGATGTCCTTGCTCCGCCCTGGCGCACGGAGAGAGATAAAGAGGCCGATGTCCTGGTGCGTGCACTCCTGGACAAGCGTGGAGGCACAGGTTGCGATCGGTGGCCGGTTGCACCAGGCGCTCGTTCGCCACGGCTGGGCGATGGTCGACGGCGGCGGTCGGGGGAGGAAAGGGGGTGAGTAAGTCAGTCAGCCAGTCATTGACCCCTTCGAGAAGCGGGAGGACGGAGAAACAAACCCCCCCACTCCCTCGCCCGCCCCCACTCCCCGGTCCGCCTCCAAACCACTCTCACCCAATTGGCAAACGCAGGACAAACCGCCTCCGATACCTCTCCTCCGTCCTCCTCTTATTTCTTTGGGCCACGGTTCCTATCAATCGATAATCCGCCCCCAACCGCTCCACGTATTTGCAAATGCGATCGCCATCCAAGGGATAGGTGGCATGATGAGTTGAATCGAATCCCCAAACTCGTCCCACACCCCTTCATGTTCATCATAGAATTAGAAATCCAAACCCACAGAAATGCGCCTGCAATTCCCTTGCGATCAACGCGGTTTGCGTCGAAAGGGGCCCTGAACAGTTTTGAAGGCCAATTACGCAGATGTCGTCACATTGGGCATACTCTGGAGAATGCAGTGCACCGTTAAGGCATTCCAAAATGGCATCACTCCATTGCTTCTTCGTCTGCCTGCCACTTTCCCCACACTGAAACCGCGCACCAAATCTAGCCTCCTTCATTTTGCGGGACGGGCTCTCTGAAGGGATGCTCCCGGGTGGTGGTGCCTCATTAATACCGCTGGATTTACGGGCAAATATTGATGAAAACAAGAAACGCCGCCACCTTTCTTCTTGCTTCTTCTGTCGACGAAAACTGCCAAGCTCGGCTTTTAGGTTATATATTCCCCGTCCAGAAAATCCATTCCCCGGCCTCAAATCTATCCTAGGGCGTGGCCTGCGTCCCAATTACGGAGAAGTGACGATTCCGATTCCCCGATCTTCGGCGTGAATGGCGATATAATTGCTAATCGAATCGTGGGTGGATTGCCAGAATTGGCTCTAATCGGCGTAATGGGGACATTAAATGATTGAGGACGGAACTCGAGGCAAGACCTAATGTATTTACTCATTATTAATGAGGAAGAAGCGAGATAGATTCTTATCCATTCCTCGCTCTCCTCGAAATGCCGTCGTGATGGTCTGGATGGTGTGGCGTGCGGCGAACGGTGGGTGTCGTGTCATTTCAGTCAGCATCGCCTGCGCGGAAGAGAGCGACCACCGCAGCACGGAGAGGAGTTATTTCGCGTCGTTGAGGACATCTCTTTGAAGACGTGTTGGCGTTTCGAGACTCCGCGAAGCGAGGACTTCATTTCGAAATAAAACTGGATGCGAAGCTGGCCGATTCGTGAACAATCGTCAACAAGGAATGAGCCGGCGCCGTCGTCGCATCCACATCTTCAAAATTCACCGCGTGTGGCGGAGGGTGTTAAGTCACCAGCAATGCAAGCATTATCCCAATCGGTCACCTCTACACAAATATTAGCTTGACCATGTACAGAAACAAATCGCACGAAAGAGGGTATTTACTTGCCACAATATTCAATAACGTCATATATATTCAAATCAAGAGGTAGAATTGTTAAAAAGGAGAGTGTATTAAAAAAAAGAAAAGAAAATGCAGGAAAGAGCATGCAGGATATGGACCAAATTCAAGTAAAGGAAAAAACGTTTTAAATCCCATGAATTACCCGAATGTTCTTAGCTTCGAACAGAACCTATGTGACCTAATACAGAGTGGAAGATGCAACCACATTGGGTAGTCATCAGTCTCGCACCTGTCGAACAAATCAGACACTTAGGGCATCGTGGAGATTTACACACTCCGGTGGATCTTTCTACGCAACTAATACCCCGCAAGCCCCCACAGATTATATTCAAGCCATGCGAGAAGAATGGTATTCAGAAAGGTACATTTAAAGTTCACGCTGGGTATCAACAAAATATATACACCACCAATACTAATACCTCTCGCGCCATCATTTGTATATCATCATCATATGTTTTTTGATCTCTAATGGTACAAGGAAAAATGAGATTTTGAATCTATCCGTTCTTCAATAAATCTCCCTGATTTCACGCTAGTGATCTGATCTACCATCGTAAGTCGGGGCCTGTAATGTGTCTTTAATGTCCTCTGATAATGGACCTACCTCAAATTTTCGCATTAAATTTGACCTGTATTTAAGCGTATTCAACTCAACTAGTGGCTTTCATTCCAATTCTTTCAATTATGTCGTGACACTGCTATCTTGTTCATAGCACACTTTTCACAAACCTATCTGCTCTTCGTTGCACTCGATCTAGTTCCGAAATTAAGCCCACTTAATGAGGATTCCATACACTTGCAGAGCATACTCAAGGTGGCGCCTAAATACCGTGAAATAACAAAGCTCCTTCACACTCATTAAAATTCCCAAGAATCATTTTTATATAATTTTGCTTTTGCTATTCCGCAAATTTCACGAATTCGTCAATCCCCAGGACGACCTATCCTTAGTTTTCGTTACACCCCTGGTATTTGGCCGATTCTACATCACTATAACATCGGGCAGCGCGGGTCGTCGGGAGGCACCCGGAGGACGACTCGAATAAGAGCGACGCAAGAAGGAACCCTCGCACTGCAAGAAGGGACCCTGTTCACAGTGACAGGAACCTTCGCGTGCGACAAATCGAACTTGCCGAGAAGACAAATGTGTGGATTGGCCGAGCACCACCAAATCCAAATGTGTGGATTACACGACGAACATGTGCCCACAGCGGATTTTGGACATTGCACCAATGGCGATTGGTGGTGTGCGTCGCCCGATGTGGTGCTCAGTTGCGGGGCACCCAGCGCCGAATTTCGCCCGAGCCATCAAACCCGCTAACCAATCCCCTGCCGCCCACACACATCCTCCAGCCGCCCTGCCCCCACCCCAGGTGCTCGCGGACCGTGGCAGTTGACCTCATTCCCTCGCACCCCAATGCGAGGCAGAGAGAGCGCCTTTTTTCATTTCCATCGGCGCTCATTTTTCCCTCCTGCCCCTGCTTCTCCCCGCCCACCCATCTCTCCCTCGCCGTGCGAAACCTTTTGGGCGAAAGCCTCCGGACGGGTGGCGAGGCCGTTGACCTCGTGCGCAGTTACGTCATGTTGTGCGCGTGGCGACGTGAGGAGAGCTGGCTGCTTCGTAACACCCCCCCCTCGGTTACTATAGCGACCGAGGGGGGGGTGTAAAGTTCGCAGTGGGCCAAGGTAGAAAGGTGGCCAACCGACCGAAAGACGCCCCCCCTCCCTCCCTCCCTTCCGACTGGATACGCTTCTTGGCGTCGTCCTAACATAAATACGCCGCAGCCATTCAGCGAGAGCCCTGATCGGAGTGTTCCCCGATTCCCCCTCGAGTCTGACGACACGTTGCTTCCCGTGGAAATGCTTTTGTTTTTCTTGGGTTTCCCTAGCGATATGCGAGTGTTGACCCAGTGAATGAAGGTAGTGGGATACTTACCCGAGGTCCGCGGTTCGATTCCCGGAGAATTCTGACTCCGCCGGAGTTATCCGGAGCAGATGTTCCGGGGCAACTTAACACAGGGCAGCACGTTAAAGGGTCTGGGTCGCATAACTAATGAGTGGAATACGCTTGCCCGGAAAGGGATTGGTGACCTCTCTTCACTCACATGGTTCAACCACCAGGTGGAAGGCTGAGCTTTTTAAGTGCTGTGCCGTTCGGTGGTCTCGTGTGCCCTCCGGTTCCCCCTCGGCCGTGGTCGCTTTCGAGGTCGCTGTGGGGAGGAGAGACCTCATCGGACGTGCTGCGCAACTGTTATTTCCACTGCGGAAAATTTTGGTTGAAAGCTACCAAATCATTTCTCCTGCACGTCTATTTCTGACATCTTCATTAAAATATGGGCATTTCATACTGTTCCCCCTTTTAACCCTATAAGTAAGTATGTATGAATTACCTTCTGTAATACGCCAAAATATATCATACGTAGTCAGAAAGTCGACCAAAATGGACTCGACGCATTTAACAAATGGCTATAGCCTATCCGTAATTTCGGACATCTACGCCCTACATCGCAAGGCAACACAAAGGCGCGTGGCGGGGGTTGTCAGGGCACAAGCCATGCGTACACAATAATATTAGATCCTACACTTATTTCATCTACATGGTTTGCATAAAAAGTATCGGGAGAAGATTCGGAAAAATGCATTTATTTCAGATATTGCTACGATACCTCAAAACTTTTAATAGTACATGACGTAGGATCCCATGGTGGTGACCTTGGAGGGAGAATTTCACTTTTATAGGAAATAGGAAGCGAGTGCGTTGGTGCCAAGTCGGGGCTGTAAGGGGGTTGGGGAATCGTCGCGATGTCGTTTTTAGGTCTTCGCAAGCAGGCAGACACTCTGCTCTCGGTCGTCCGGTCAAAGACCGTCGGGAGGACGAGTTTGGTGCATATAATATAATATTTCGCATCGCCAAATATTCCGTGAAAATGGTGTGCACTGTCACTGTCTTATCAATACGTAATTTGCGATCATGCGCACACTTGACCGACGGTCCGAATTCAGCACTTCACGCACACACGTCAGGAAAAAATTATTACCGACACCTTTTCATACAAACTATGTACATCTACATAATACCCCACAAGGGCGTTTGTCGGGGGGTTTGAGGTCACCAGCCATCGGGATACGTATGTGTTAGATTATAAGTGTATCATTCACTAATCGTTATTAATTAATTAATCCTATTACTTAAGTTGATTAATTTTTTTCGGGTAGGAAACAAGTCGGTAGTCCTAAAATAAATTGGAAAGACGGTGTTAAAAGTAATATGGCGGATAAGTTGAGGTCACCTTGAAGCCGGGTTTCCTTTGTCGATGTCTTCTTCCCAGCCTTAATCCAACCGATTATAAACAGAAGGATTCCGGAGGGTCGGAACTATTTGACGCAAGTTAAATGTGAGGAATTATGGCGCCGGTGCCACTGGACTGGGCGCCGTGAACGAGACCAGATCGCAGGGGAGGGAGGGTGCCGAGTAGTGAGACGTATTGAACTTATTTTACGCAATTCGTGACGTTGGGAGCAGGAAACGTCGGGTAGGAAAGCGTCTGTTTCCCCGGAATGAAACTCGATGATCACCACTTTTCATGATGGTTGGTGAACTAATACCCCTGCCACATAGCATTAATATCTTCATGTATCCAAAATTGAATACCAGAAAATTTACAGCTCGAAGGCTTCGCAAGGTAGGAGAAAAACAAAGGCGACGTAAATGTATAAGTGGATGGGATCGAGTCGAGTGTTTGAGAACGGGTCAGTTACTTTACTTCTACCTTTCGTGGGATGCTAACATCGGAAGAACATGCTAAAGATGCCCTGAAAAAACAAGGTTTCATGATAGGAACTCTGGAAAATGTAACTTGAAGACAATCGAGAGAGGTGTCACCCCGCATTAGTTAGGCCGCGTAAGGAATATGCGGCAAGTATTTTGGGCCCGTGGGAGAGGGTGTCAGTTGGAGGAATTGGACATATTTCATACAAAGGCCGATGGGATTAATAAAAAATGCCAAGAAGAAAGAGTTGGTTGACGGGTTGCTGGAGGAAAGAGGTTGGGAACCTCTGGTTTGGAAGACTTGGAGTTGGCACCTTGCCACGCCTAAGGAAATGGCTCAATGGTTGTGGATTCAAGCGTGATGTTGTGGGAGGCGGTCGTGCACGATTCGTAGCCAAAAACAATGAAACGATAAAATATAATTAACAGTGGAATACTGCGTTATTATATGCGAATCGATCAAATATGATTATCCTAAATTACGTACATTAGTAGATGTAACCCCGGGATAAATTAAGTGTGATTAACTCCGGCAGATTCAAGTGCTGATTCTTCGATTTCACCGTACACATTCGGGATCAGGATCGAACCCAAACACGCAAATATTTTATTTCCAAGATATTTAGCGATTTATTAAAATACCAATTCCTGGATATATGTAAGGGATGCTTGTGTGCTAGTTATTTTGCTCAAATGCACATGCTTGTTTGAGCTCAGACTCGTGCATCAGAGGCAAGATGCCCTGGCAACCCCCGCCATACCCCTTCGCGGGGGTAAGCGGTGTCTTCCAGGAGTCTCCTGATCTCCGCCACTCTCTCCATGTCTCCCGCCTCTCATCTCTGAGATGACACGTAATGCCCCATCTCCTCCTCTTTCGGTCGCCCTCCTCTGCCCAACGCGTCACCGTGGTCCATCCCGAGCGGCCTCCAGCCCTTCCTTCGCCGCATCACCCTCCTTTCATCCTTCAATTCCATTTCTGGCGTTCCTCTCCGCATCCCGTGTGAAAACTCGACGCGCTTCCCTCTTCTCCGCAGTGACCTCGTTTCTCATCCTAACGTCAACACAAAGCAAACGAGTCATCCAAGGCATTTCGCCCTTTGTTCTCAAAGAGTTTTCCTCTGACCCGATTTCTTCTATTTTCTGATTTTAAGAAGATCCAAAGAAAAGTGAGCAATTATATATATTTACGGAAAATCAAATGACAATCAATATCGGACTAGCAATTCGGGAGGACCGCCCCCAGGAATCCCCTCTCCGATTCATCACTGCCCCCACCCATCACTGCCCCCGCGCCCCCCTTCCAGCGACCGCGGGGACCTGTTGAATTCGGCCACCGGCGACAACCCACTCGCCCCCTTGTCCCACCCCCCGTTGGCCCTCATTGCTATCTTCCGCTGTTGGGATTGGCGTCCAGAGGGCTCATTGGTGCCGGGGTCGAATCCAAATCGGAGCCGCCTTGATCCCCCCTCCCCTCCCCGAGCTAAAGCTAATGTAAAGGAAAGGCACCCGACCCCCCCACGGGGGAGGGGGGGCTCACGCGCCTTCTCTTGACATCAGCCACTCCAACACGGGAGTATGTTGATACTCCGGTCCTTTGGTCCTCGGGGAAATCCGCCTTCATCCATTCGAATCAACCCGTGTGTCAAAAGACTGGTGTCTACTGTGACGAAATAATGACGAAATATAAATTGCATCCATCTTTGTCTTTCACAGGCATAAGTAAGCCCTCCAGGGTTCATCAAAGGTACTTACATGGGAGGCTCAAATCAATGAGTTTTAATTTGTTGAAACTGTACATAAGTTTGGCGTCGAAATTCGGGTGATCCTTATTGATTAACAAGGGTGCAAATACAGGGTGAGGAATTATGAACTCCCTGATTTTACGGGTGAATTATAAAAAAACCAGCTAAGGTAATGAAAAAGTTTTTATTTCTCGAAACTACATTCAATGCCATTTTATTTTCAATATGCTTTGAAAATTATTTCATCCAGGTGACGACCTTAGTGAGCGAATGACATCTTGAGTCGTTCAAAAAGTTTTCGAAAACTCTTCTCAGCATATCTTGCGTTTTTTTCCAGAAATGGTATCTGTGATTATCTCATTAAGAGCTTCCAAGGTCCTGGGTCGAACTTTGTAAACCCCAGATTTGATACGTCCCCGAAGAAAAAAATCACATGGCCTCAAATCCGGGGGTGGGGGGGCATGGAACATCCCCTCGTAAGGAGTATAGGGGGCCGGGAAAATGTTCTTGCCGGATTTGGTGTGAACGACGGGCGGTATGAGCCATGCCACCATCCTTGTTGAAGCCAAAAGCCTTCTCTGCCAGATTTCGTTACCATACTCTTACATTTTGCGGCGTAAAAAGTTCTCCAGCATCTGGCAATGGCGCACAGAGCTCACAGTAACAGTTGATCCTTGAGATTCATAAAAATAAGGCCCAATAATGTCTATGGAGGACACAAAACTGTCATTTAGGGGCTGGGAAGAGGTCATGGGTGAAATTCGCGAGTGTAGTCAGCCGCCCAGTAAAGAGAATTTAGCTTATATACTGAGCCGGAGAGGTGAAAATGCGCTTCATCGCTAGACCACAACGACATCTGCGTCGTCACCACACATTATTATTATTATTAAGTAATCTACCGGTTAAGGTAGGTTTCTGGATGGACACAACTATCAAATAAATATTTTGTAACTCCAAAGAAAACCAAATCCAGCAACTACTCTACATCAGGTCCCTCTTCATCTCTGTGTACTTCCTTCCTCCCTTCATTCCGTCCAACATCCCTATCCTGTTCCTGCCCTTTCCTCGCTTGCCCAACATTCTCCCCTCTAATACCTTCTTCAACATTCCGCTACCGCTCAATACGCCTTTCGTCCATCTTTCCTGCCTCCATAGGATTTCTCTCAACAAACCCCTCTCCTCACCCACCATCTCCAGTACTTCCTCATTTGTTTTCCTTTCGGTCCATTTCACCTTCTCCATTCTTCTCCAGACCCACATTCCAAAAGCCTCCAATCTACGTCTATCCTCCTGCTTCAGTGACCACGTTTCCGCGACGTACATAGCTACGCTCCATATCAAAGTTTTTACGAGTCTTTTCTTAAACTCCCTACTTAACGTCCCCGTTATCAACTCTCTCCTCCTTGAGAAAGCCTCCTTGCCTAGCGCAATTCTTCTCCTTACTTCCCTACTACTTTGACCGTGTTGGTCCATAACACTTCCGACATACGTAAACCGTTCTACCTGCTCTACTTTTTCCACAGATATTGCCTTCTTACTTCCGAATAATAACGTAACCTCGCTGTATAGCGCACCAATGTCACCCTTCCTCCGTAACCTTTCCATATCCTCGCATTGCATTTTCCACCATTCTTCTTTTACTTTTTTTGTGGCCCGTCTCAACTTATTGTTTAAATCTTTGTACTTCATTTTGCCTAATTCTGTGTTTACATTTTTCCAATTTCTTCTCTCATCCATCTTTGCAATCATCTGATCCTTGACCCATAGTTTCCCCATCATTTTCCCATTAACGGTTCCTATAGTGTCTTTTGCGGCTTTCGATATCACTTTCTTGATACAATCCTATTCTTCTTCGATAGCACTCAGCTCTTTATCCTCATCCATGGTTTTCTCTGCAGCCTGCTGGTACTACTTCCTTGTTAATCCATTTAATGCTTCTACATTCTATTTCCTAACCCGCCGCCCCTGTCTTATCTTTTTGAAACGGACTCTACATTTCATTACCACTAAATTGTGGTCAGAGTCCGCATCCACTCCTGGGAAACTATGCGAATTTATGACACTATTCCTAAACCAGTGCCTAACCATAATATAATCCAACTGATACCTTTCTGAGTCACCAGGCATTTTCCATGTATACCTACGCCTTTTGTGGTGCCTAAACCATGTGTTGGTGATGACTAACCCCTATCTCCTGCAGAATTCAATCGCTTTCTCCCCGCGTTCATTCCTTGTGCCTAAACCATAGTCCCCACCTCACCACCATCTCTTCCTTTGTGTACCGTCGCATTCCAATTCCCCATCACTATCAAATATTTCCCCGCATGAACACACGCGATGACATCCTCTAACTCATCGTACATCTTATTCTTAGACTTCGTCCTCCTTGCGGTTGCTCGGTGGCATGTATACCTGAACAATGACCAAGTTCGTCGGTTCTGGTTTAATCTCTACGAGTAAGATTCTATCAGTTGCTACTGCTGTTGTACCATCTCTTAATGAATTCCAGGTTTTTGTTTTTCGGATTCATAAATTTGGCGAGAATGTTTACTTGCAATCCGGCGAGATAATGGGCTGTTTGCGTGAAACCAAGTGGGCTCGGTGGTTTCTCGTGGCCTCGCGAACGAGCGCCGGGGGCGTGCCTCCCCCGCGTGCCGAGAGGGGGAGGTGTCGATGAGATGGGGGGAGACCTCTTTCCTTGTCTCTCCGTCGTCAGCCGTCGAGTGCAGCAGCACCTTGGCGATTGCTTTGTAGCAGATTTTTGCGTGCAGAGAGGGGGAAGAGGAATGGTATTTGGTGGAGGGTTTAAAAGTTTTAAGTAACAAGGAGCATCGAAACAGTGCATTGATATCACGCAGACGAAGGAAACATTGAAGACTTTCAAAAGAAAGACTTATTTCCTTTCGAAACCGAGAACGAAGCTTTTCTGGACAATCCTCACCATGAAAGGGAACGAAGTTTTAAGAAAATTACATATACGTTTATAATCGATGGAAATCGGAAGTACATGGCTTGCATAAAAAGTAGCAGGAAATGATTCGTGGGGAAAATATATATTCCAGACATTGATATAATGCCTCAAAATTCTTCAAAGTGCATCTTCCCTTGAGCCTCGACACACTTTTGCCCTCGGTTTTTCCAAGACTTATAGGCTTCCTGATAGGTGGATTCCGGAAGGTCCTTAAGGGTACGCGTGCAAGCTTCATTGACGGCACAGACGGTCCCATTGTCGTGTCCTTTGATGGAGTATTTCAATTTTATAGGGAAGAGGAATCGGGTGTGCTGGTGCTAAGTCTACTGTAAATGCTGGTGTAAGGGGAATCGTCGCGATGTCGTTCCAGAAGGTAGTCGCAAGCAGACACTCGATGCTGCTCTTGTCCTAAGACCTTCTGAATGAGTTTAGCGCAGGTCTTTCGCATCGCCAAATTTTCAGTGATAATGGTGTACACTGTCATCCTATCAATGCCAATACGATCAGCGATCATGCGCAAACTTAAACTGATCGTCTGAATGCATTACTTCATGCACTCGTCAGGAAAAAAATGTTACCGATACTTTTTATGCAATGTAATGTGTCGACTCGATGAAATACCTAGGCGTTACCCTCTCCTCGGCCGCTCACTATCTCTTCTGAGTGAAACACATAAGAGGGGGAATATGTGGATAACCTGTCCAAGAAATTATGATTTATTGGAAAAGTATTGGTAATTGTGATAAAAAGGTTAAAGAGACATACTATCCTTTGCTGGTTAGGCGTCATTTAGAAAATGCTGCGAGTATACGTGATCCTCGTGTAGGTTGGATATATTGTCATGTTGGATCGCGTGCAGCTTAGAGAAGCTGGATTTGTAAAATCTTTGTAATGAAAAACTCAGTAGCGTAGCAATACTATAACAGGATATAGATGGGGAAGCACTCACAGAGCGAAGGTTAAATTACAGATTAAACCTCTTGCATAAATTGGAAGGTTGTATCTTTAGCAATGATGTTAAAAATGCATTATTACCCCCATCGAACTATGTAAGGCGAGATCACATCAGTAAAATTAAGAGATTAAGTGTAGAACAGATAGATTAAAGATGTAATTTTTTCCACGATGGATAAGGGATCAGAATAGGATTGTACGACCGCAGTAGGGGTAAACCTATTTAGGTCAAAATTAATCTGCTGTATATTCATTCACCTACTGCCACACACTCCAGCGGTGGCTTGCAAGGCTACCAAAAAATACAGTCTTCACATACTCGCCATCAACTGTACTTCGTGAAAGCTTCTTGCCTTAAGCGATTTTTTTGCTTTTTTCCCCACCTTGGCCGAAAACACTAACTAAAGAGTTAAAATGTTCTGCTCATTTTACTCTATGCTCATCCAATTGAATGTCTGCATTAGGTTTTTTTTTACCTCTAGAGAACAAAGGTTTTCAAATTCTCATCATCGGTTGGAGTAGGAGTCATAATGTCGTCGTCACCACCACCAAAGCTTCAGCAAGCGCGCCATCGCGCAGCCTCGCCGGATTGGCCTCCAGATTGCTTGCTTTGGGAAAGGACGTCGCATTCGGAAAAGTCCGTCGGGAAGAAGGATGCGTCTCCATGATGCGAGCAAGCGCCGGTGCATGAGTAACCCAAGCGGCGCGGGGTTACGGGCGCTGAAATTCGCCCAGCCGCAGAGGTTCTTCGATTTTCAGATAGGACAATCTCTGGGTCGTCGACCTCTCCAAAACCTCGACCCAAATACGTGAGCATGGCAACGAAAATACGTTTAATTACAACTCTCTTTTTCGTCTCTTCTACGTGATAAGTGATACAACTTAGTCCGACAGCAGACTGTCAGGCAAAAGACTAAATTGGGGGTACATTTTGCCTAATATTCTCCCCTCAATTACCTTCTTCGACATCCCACTGCCGCTCAATACGCCTTTCATCCATTTTTACTACCTCCATAGGTTTCTCTCTACAAACCCATCTCCTCGCCATTACTTCATTTGTTTTCCTTTCGGTCCATTTCACGTTCTCCATTCTTCTCCACTCCCACATTTCAAAAGCCTCCAATCTACGTCTATTCTCCTGCTTCGACGACCACGTTTCCGCGGCGTACATAGCAGCGCTCCATATCACAGAGTCTTTTCCTAACATCCCTACTCAACGTCCCTGTCATCAACTCCCTCCTCTTTGTGAAAGCCTCTTTTCCAAGGACAACTCTTCTCCTTACGTCCCTATTACTTTGGCCGTGTTTGTCCAAAACACTCCCGATATACGTAAACTGTTCCACCTGTTCTATTTATTCCCCTCCTATTTCATTGTTTAGGTTAGCCTTCCTCTTTCTGGAAAATCACATAACCTTTGTTTTATTAATATTGATTCTCATAGCATATCTATATATATATAATGCATAAATACATACAGACACACACACACATGCATCAACACACAAGTGAATATACGAAATGTAACGGATGAGAATAAAATACTCTCTGTCCGACCGCGTTAAGAGGGAAAGTTATTTTTGGTCCAGAGTAGCTCGGTGTCTAATCTCCTCCTGATATACCCTAGTGGTGGCTCATAGGGTAATAAATAAAACTTAAGCTCAGTTACAAAATATGTGGCGAGAAAGGGGCCTCCGTGAGGCATCTACGCATCTTTTTTCGTAATTTTTAAACTTTCTTTTATCTTCACATATTTCACATAATTGTCTGTGGTTGTAATCGCGAAGTTTCTCTTTGACGTATGAGAACTTTTGGTTGCCCATAGTTTCGTAAACATGGCCACGTATACGCACACGTGTTTAGCGTATGTTAAGGCATTTTAAAACACAGCGACTATCGACAATTTATGGTCTTCCTCGTGTCCGGCATTAGTTAATGTCGTGTGTTATCTTTTTGGTCGTGCGGCATGTTTCCCTACAGAGACGACGCAATTATCTCTTATTCCTAACTTTTTTTCTATCGGGGGATTATCAGAGACTGGGAAAGACGTGTGGCGTGAGTAAGACGAGAGGGCGCGCGGCTTATTCTGGTGTTTCTCTTGTGCCTCGTGCTGTATTTCTTCGTCGGCCGAACGAATCCCTCCAGGCAGTCTTTCTCCTTTCAGGCGACTGATTTCTGCAGCCTCTGGAGGTTTCGGATCGTCGCGTCCCGCGCATCCCATCCGAGGAAGAATGGAACTGCGGCCATATACTAAATTCGCCCACTCCCGAAACGGCCATCTGAATGTAGCTGTCAAAAAGATTCACTAGGCCTCGTAGATCAGTTTCCCGTGGGTTGGATTTTATGATTGAAGTTCCAGCTACAGGTAAAGATTTGTTGAATTACGATGGGTGTCCAGAAAGTAAGCTCCGTCTTCGTTTAGCGTTAGGAGTGGTGGAGGAAGCAGAATGATCGCTGTATTGACGTACACGGTATCGATCAGTGCGCCTCGAGCTGCAGTGGTTGGAAGGTCGCATCGCTTGCCCTTTGTTTACAATAGCCAGTCTAAATTAACACTGCAATTTAAATTCCCGCCAAATGTAAAGTCTGTTAAATGATAAGGTATTTACTGATAAAAAATTTTAAATCTACAATATGTGCTCTGTACGAAGTAAATGTGATGAGTGACAGTTAGTGACATGTGAGTCAGTGTTGTCGTTCGTTTCAGAGTGAATCCAAATATGTCCATGATGATAAGCGATGTGGCCGCCCCCGTCGGTGGTGGTGAACAATGAGAACTGTTAAACCTGAAAAGTGACGAAAAGCAGTTGTAGACCGGCGTTTTACGATATCTGAAATCTTTAGAAAGTTTTCTGCAGATTTCGACGACTCTGTTGCATTGATCACGACTGAGAAATTAGGCCACCGCATGTTTAGTGCTCGTCTCACCGAGGAACTTCAAGATGTCGTCGTTGGTTGGCTGCGATCTCAGGCGGCAATATTTAAACACCGAGGGAATTTGAAAACTAGGTCAGAGATATGAGGAATGTTTAAATCGGTTTGTCAAATATGTGTGAAAATAGTGGAGACAGCCCTCGTATTAATATCCGTAATATTAAATTATGGCTCAAATGCTCTATTGCTGACAAATTTGATGATCTTTGTCCCTGCATGAAAAGTATTCTAGTTTTTGAATGATCAACGAGGATAAACTCTCCTCTCTTACGTATTCGCGCCAACTGTGATGCATCTCTCGGCCCATGAGAACTGTATGTGGGACGACAAGTTTCGCTGTTGAAGGATTCGTCGATTCCTTCATGGCCAGAATCTGATGGGTTGTCGATAAATTGCGAGAGGTGCGGCACGTGTTTATGTGGATTAAATGCCTAGCGTGTTCTTAATTCGTCTACATCAACACAATACCCGCAAGCCGCTGCAATGGTGTGTGCCGGGGTGTGCTATGTGATTTTTCGCGTACCAGATGTTCCTGGGAGCTCACGGGTTGCGCAGGGAAATGAACTGTCCCCCCAATTACCATTATAAGTGAATTTCTCTCGCCGTTGGGGTTAGTACTGGGTGAACTCTAAACCTCGCCTATCAAACCCACCTTCGGGTGGATAACCGTGTTTTTTACATAGATGTGTGTGTGTGTGTGTGTGTGTATATATATATATATATATATATATATATATATATAAAGACGGATGACATCACAATGTCGCGCAAAGGAATAACGAAATGACTGCTACAAATTGGAACAAACACAAATCCCCAAAGAAAAAAAAGGCATCTCCGCAAGAGTCCTGAAAGAGCTCGCGTCCCAATCTGATCCCTTCTTGGAGTGCACATTTAACGATTCGATTTTGGAAGACGCAGTTCGTTTTGACTGGAAATCTACTAACTTCACCCCTGACTTTGAAAGATGAAATAAGACCCCAGTAATTACCAACCAATTTCCTTAATGTCCCTCTCCTGTCAAATGCCAGCACACATCATTATTAGCAACATCTTGACATGCCTCGATACTTGTGCCCTGCAAACAACACGGATTCAGAAAGAGGAGGTCTCGTGAAACGCAGTTGGATCTTTAGTAACGGACGTCCTGCTGTATGAAGGAACAAACGAGTAGATGCGATTTTCTTCTATTGTAAAAGGCCTCTGATTAAGTCCCATGCGCCAATTTGATATACGACGACGACGTACGTACAACGAATGGTACGGAATAAGCGATAATGGGTTCGGGTCTTCCTAAGGTCATTACGCCTTCTTGTCGTCAAATACTTAACATTGACTTAAACAACGTTAAAAATAGTTTTGGAGATTGGGTTTCGGTTTTAAGCACTAAAAAATGTATAGTAGATATCAACGCACCAAACTACCTTCCACACCTACCCGGGGAACGTACAAGCGACATAACACTGACCGACAAATAATAGAATATAAATTACAGATTCAGGTTTGATGTGGTGGAACTGTTACATGATAACAGAGACGAAGGCTACTACATTTTTCCACTTAATGGTATTATTAAGTGGAAAAGTTAAATTAAATATTAAACGGAAAATTGTAATAGTCTTCGTCTCTGTTATAAAGGAATAGAACATCACCCCCGTGGTATCAAAGCAAACAAAGCGCCAGGTCCGGAAGAAATACCTGCTAGCACATTAAAGGAAATAGCCGAAGTCATTGCACCGTTTTTAGAAATTGTTTTCCTAAAATCGATAGAGGATGGCTCACTTCCTCGTGACTGGAAGCTAGCCCATATAACCCCCATTTATAAAGGCGGCGAAAGAGAGAAACCAACCAATTGCCTTTTCTTTAGCATCGATCTCTTTTAAAATAATAGAGCACATTATTGTCAGTAGCATTATGGCACTTGTGGACAGCAGGAAGATACACACCAGCAAGGATTTAGGAAGAGTAGATCTTGTGACAAACAATCAGGCCTTTTTTATTCACAGTATACTTAGATCGGGAAAAAGCAAAGCACAACTTGATGCAGTATTTCTGGATATCATAAAAGCCTTCGATAAATTTCCTCACAATAAACTGACACACAAACTTAAATGCTGTGAAATAAATGAGAGAAAATTGGTTTAGAGAATTTTGGTCATGTCGCAAACAAATGGTACTCATCGAAGTTTTGATCACAACGGAGGCAGACGTAACTCGGTGTGTTCCTCTATTTTTGGAACCTGCACGAATTGCTGATGGCCTAACACCTCCTGCCACACGCCCCTGCAGGGTATCGAGTAGACGCAGATATGAAGCTGAAATGTAATAGGGCCGCTTACTGCTTACCGCTTAATTTTCTTGGATGACTTAAATTCATGTGTTAGAATAAACACATTATTTGCTGACAACACGGTGTTGTACGGGGAAATAAGGGACCCGTCAGATTGCTACCTACTCTCTAGAGACATTACACACGATATCGGATTGGTGCGAGGAATGGGGATCAGTACTTAGCATAGGAAAATTCGCAGTTTTGAATATTTTCGCAAATGAAATGATGAAGTGGCATACGGTCTTAGTATTTTGAATGCGGGTGTGATATCACTGAAGAGGAATTAACTTTCCTCGTAAATCGCCAAACTCAATATTCCCCTCCTTTTTCCTTCCTTCTATGGTGATGTAAAAAACCATTTACGGCTTGAGGAAATATTATGTAACATCCAGTAGTCGGGCTGTGATTGATGATGACTCAGAATGTTTCTCTTTGCGGCACACCACGAGGAGATTACGGCGTTTCTCTTTGCGGCACCACGAGGCACCAAGATTACTGCCACCTGGTATTCCCGCGGTGCTTCTTGTCTTAGAATTGACCCCTTGAACTTACGAAGGTTATCTTTTAATCGATACAGATGTAAAACAAGTAAGGTATGAGGCAAGACGCGATATCTCTGACTTTGCGTCGCCTTTAATGTGTCTCACTTCGTTCAAGCGTCCGCGAATGGGATTTGGCCAAGTATGACGTCACTTCTAAAAGTCTCTCAACTTCTCCAAATGACTTTTTCTGCCCCGTCAGACGTCGAAGCGCAAAAATATGCCACCACCGCTATTTATCCGAATGCGGCGGCCTCGCGTCGTGATGTGCAACGCTCTCCCGTCGACGGTGAAGGGCATTATCCAGGATCCCGGGGTTGTTTTGAGAAAGAGACGGGGGGTGAATCATAACCCCACTTCGACCCCCTCCCCACTGTTGGTGTTTTGTTTACTTCTGGAACGAGTGAAACGCGAAACGCACGGAAGTGAAGGTCAAGGGAATTGGGCGTCGAGTCGATGCATAAGCGGCCATTTAAATCCATTCGTGCCAGCTCGTGCTGCCATCTCGTATTGGTACCGTGAACCGCTTGGTGTGAAGGAAGTTGCGCGAAAGGACGCTTTGTTTCTGCGTCTTCATTTGTAGTGTTCTTGGAACTTGCGTCGACTTAGAGTGTTCGCAGTCTACGCATGTGAATGGTGAGGCCGACCGCCCCGAGTCATCGACTCTTTCCTCGGCGGACACGTGAGGCCCTCCTTGGGCACATCTCCCGCTACCACCACGATTTGCTAGATTCGCATCTCTCCGTGGCACTTCTCAATGCTCGAGCACCACATAACTGGAGCTTGCTGCAATCCAATGAATGAAACTCTTGCTTGTTACCCCGAGCACCATACCGAAATAGTTGGTGGTGCATCAAATAATGGCCTTGCACGTGCTCTTCTCTGCTATGGTGTACGGAATGAAATGCCCTCGTATTATTACTCTTGCATAAGGTTTGACTCGATATTAATGAGTGTGGGGTGGGCATCCATCCATTCATATCCGTCCCTGCGAGAACGCGGTAACCATGGAAATGTGGAGCTCCTCCCTCCCTCCAAATTCCAAACCCCCTCGCCTCCTCTGTCCACTCGCCCCTCCCCTCCACGCCTTCCCCTCCTTCTCATTCCGGCGAGGATTTCACTGTCAAGGTCATGCCGATCGATGCCGCCCCTCCGCTCTCCCTTCCCCCTCGCCATTCCTTCGCCTACCCTCCCCATCTTCAACTTTCTCTTTTCCTCTCCCAATCACCTCCCTCCGTGCTTTTTATGGTGCACAGTTTGAAGAAGTTCCTTTCGATTATTTTGTCCTTCCGTCACTATTCGTTTTATTTTGAAAGGTAATCTACCGGTTAAGGTAGGTTTTTGAGTGACACAACTACTAAATAAATATTTTGTTACTTCTACTAAACCGACATTCGGGTTGATTACTGTGTTTATGGTTTCCAACAAAACCCAATCCAGCAACCTACTCAACATCAGGTCCCTCTTCATCTCTGTGGACTTCCTTCCTCCCTTCATCCCGTCCAACATCCCTATCCCGTTCCTGCCCTTTCCTCGCTTGCCCAACATCCTCCCCTCTATTACCTTCTTCAACATTCCACTACCGCTCAATACGCCTTTCGTCCATCTTTCCTGCCTCCATAGGATATCTCTCAACAAACCCCTCTCCTCCCCCACCATTTCTAGTACTTCCTCATTTGTTTTCCTTTCGGTCCATTTCACCTTCTCCATTCTTCTCCACACCCACATTTCAAAAGCCTCCAATCTACGTCTATCCTCCTGCTTCAGTGACCACGTTTCCGCGCCGTACATAGCTACGCTCCATGTCAGAGTTTTTACGAGTCTTGTCTTAACATCCCTACTCAACGTCCCCGTCATCAACTCCCTCCTCCTTGAGAAAGCCTCCTTGCCTAGCGAAATTCTTCTCCTTACGTCCCTACTACTTTGACCATGTTGGTCCAAAACACTTCGGAAATATTTAAACTGTTCCACCTGCCCTATTTTTTCCCCTCCTATTTTAATGTTTAGCTTAGGCTTTTTATTTCTGGAGTATCGCATAACCTTTGTTTTATTAACATTGATTCTCATCCCATATCTATTGCACTGAACCTCCAATTCACTCAGCAATGCTTGCAACCCCTTGGCTGACTGAGCAACTAATGCTTGGTCATCAGCAAACCTAACCGATTTTACAAATTCCCCTCCGACTTTCATCCCTACCTCCAGTTCTTCCCATGCCTCTTTAATCATCTCCTCTACATTACGTTGAACAGCATCGGTGATAATGGTCAATCCTGCCTTACACCTCTTCCTAACACTGCCCGTCCGGACTCTCCGTTCCCCAGTCGCACCTGAGCAGTCTGAGACATGTACAGGTTGCGGATTAGCCTCCTGTCCCTCCAATCTATTTCTATTTTCTGCAATATTCGCATTAGTTTTACCCAATTCACTCAATCAAATGCTTCTTCGAAATCCACGAAACAGGCAAATACATCCTGATTGTACTCTATATTCCTCTCGATTAGTGATCTCATTACAGCAATGGCATCACGCGTACTTCTATCCTTCCTAAACCCAAACTGATCATCCCCGAAGTAATAATTTGCCTTACTCTCTATCCTTTTGTTGATGATCCTGAGAATAACTTAAGCTGCTTGGGATATGAAGCTTATTTTTCTGTAATCCTCATAGTTCCACAAGAATGTTGTCTACCCCCACGGCCTTATCTGTTTCATCTCCTTTAATGCTCTTTCTACAGGGCATGTATGCCCTGTATTTCATTGTCGAGTATGCCTGGACCTAAACGTTCCTGATAAATTTCTTGCTGCATCCTGGGGTACAATTATTTGTTGTAGTTAAGCGTATGTACTTGCATGCTTGTGGAGTGAAGGGAAGTAGATGTGTGTTTTCATGCGCGTGGAATGATGGGATGTGTCTATGAATTTGTGCACTGCTGTGGATTGGGGTTTGCATGTGTATGTTGGTTTTAAATGCGGTATTTCTTTCTTCCTTTTGGGTGGTGACCTAACACCACACGCCCTTGCGGCGGCTTGCGGGGTATTAAGTAGATGTAGATAGATGAAGATGTAAACTATCTTCTTTTACGTCACGTTTCTTTTCTATGTCTAACTTTGTCGGCCTAGGTTCTCCACCATGCAGTGTTTCTATGTATTCCTTCCATTGCTCTTTGAACTTTACTGTGCCAACTATTGTCATCCCTCTTATCTTTAACTGTTAGAACAGTTATTGCCTTCTTACTTCCGAATAATAACGTAACCTTGCTGTATAGCGCACCAATGTCACCCTTCCTCTGTAACCTTTCCATATCCTCGCATTGCGTTTTCCACCATTCTTCTTTTACTTTTTTTGTGGCCCGTCTCAACTTATTGTTTAACTCTTTGTACTTCATTTTGCCTAATTCTGTGTTTACATTCTTCCAATTTCTTCTCCTCTCATCCATCTTTGCAATCATCTGATCCTTGACCCATAGTTTCCCCATCATTTTCCCATTAACGGTTCCTATAGTGTCTTCAGCGGCTTTCGATATCACTTTCTTGATACAATCCCATTCTTCTTCGATAGTACTCAGCTCTTTATCCTCATCCATGGTTTTCTCTACAGCCTGATGATACTCCTTCCTCGTTAATCCTCATGTGGTCGGAGTATTCGATACATTTTAATTGTACAAGGAACGTAGCTACGGTCGTGAATCAATGTAAACAAAAAATGGCGAGACCGTAAACTTGAAGGTTACGGTCCCAGCTTTTTTGTTTATATTCGGTTAATATTGATTAGAAAATGCTTATTTGTCGTTATTTGCCTATTTTTCGTTGTATTGCCTATATTTCGTTATGTACGTCTTTTCGGTAACAACATAACAGAATGCAATTAAACGTGCGTGGTAAACATTCTGGGATGACGTGTAATAGGCAGTCCACCAATGAGAGCTAGAGTTTGGGCGGTAACGGAATTCAGCTACACAGCCACGTGGCCTTTTTGAGGCCCCTGATGATCTAGTTTGGGATTCGCTCACAGTCCGAAGTTTGCCTTTCTGATTGAATCTCATGAATAAATCGGAAGTAATTCTCTATGTGGAAAACGTATTAGTAATCCCTTCGTACAACTGACTACATTTCGGTCCCATTAGTAAAATGATAGAATATACTGCAGGGAACCAACAGTTAGGAAATCACAATTTTGCCGCCAGCAATACGGGACCACTTTAACTACAAGTGCCAAACAATATTGTACCATGAGTCCCAATGTAGCCATTATTATATTTTCTATATATCTTATTGCATTGCAGCACATTGTAATTAAAAGTCCTCAATCCAAAAGAAATATTGCTTGCACTTTTTACGGACCACGATCGACAGAGACAATTAAATCCTAACTCAGCTAAATAGATCAGCTAGTCAAAGGTTTTTTTTATCCCAACACAATTATTGCAACTTTATAATCGGTGGAGATTTCAATGTCCCATCTATTGACTGGAGCAGACGTATAGTTTTAAAACGGGCGGTAAAGAAAGAGGTATCTGTGAATCGCTATTGAATTATTTTACGTTGAACTCATTGCATCAACTTGTCACTTCACCACTAGGGATGATAATGTTCTTGACGTCCCATCTATTGACTACACATATAGTTTTAAAACAGGTAAAGATAAAGATATCGCTATTGAATACTTTTACTTTGAACTCATTGCGTCAACTTGTCACTTCACCAACTAGGGGCGATAATAGTCTTGTTTCTTTAACAAGGAATATTCCCGAAAAAGTCTTAAATACAGAAACTATTAAAGGAATCAGTGACCACAGGGCAGTAAATGCTAAGTTTTCGCTACATGGGGTCCGAAATAAGAAGCCTAAAAGGAGAAATAACTTGTTTAAATAAGGGGGCCACAATGGCCTTGAGTGCGTGTTACAGAATCCATTTTAAGTTTTAAGAAAAATAGTATCCACCGAAATATTGAGAATACGCGGAGTCATTTCCCTGAGATCACGCTCTCAGCTGTCAACAAGTTCATTCCCAGTAAATTTATAAAGGATAACACGGAACCTAGATGGTACCAGGCAGATGTTATAAAGGCGTTGCGACGTCAAAGGCAATGTCACGCAAAGATGAAAAATATTAGGGATGATACCTCTATCGACAAAAAGAATGAGATTACTTATGATTACAATATATCTAGAGCGAATTCCAAGAATGAATTTCGGAAAGCGTTAAGCGAATTCAAAAGAAAAAGGTTAGCGGAAAATTTTAAAGAGGATCCGAAAGTATTTCAGTCATGCGTCAGAGATGTTCAGGGAAATAAATCAACTATTTATTCACTCTAAATTAATGAGGCGAAAGAGTGACCAGCAGTTTGGAGAATTTATTCAGTTCCTTCTTTCAAAGCGTCTTCACCAATATCTCAACTCCGATAATTTAGCCCCCGATAGATAGTACCCCCGATAGCATACCAAATAGTTCCGATCAACCGATGTTCAAAATTGAAATATCATATAATGAACTAGAGCGTTTGCTAAATAATATTAAGCCTAATAAATCCTCCGGGCCCAATGAAATACCCGCTCGTATATTTAAGGATCTAGCATCCGAAATTGCACCGTATATAGAAATCGTATTTAAGATGTTGCTGGTAGATCGCAAGGTTCGCAGAGATTGGGAAACGGCTAACGTAACACCAATATTAAAAAACGGAGACAAGGAGGAACCGAGCAATTACAGACATATTTCCCTCACAACCATATCGTGAAAGGTCTTGGAACATATAGTCTCTAGTTCGATCGCGAGACACCTCGATAATCAAAAGTTATTAATGAAAACTCAGCACGGTTTCCGAAAAGATAGAACCTGCGAGACGCAACATGCGCTTTTTGTTCATGATATTCTTATTTTGGGGGAGAGCAATATTCCAGTGGATGCGACAAATATATATTTTAAGAAAGCCTTCGACAAAGTACCTCACAATTAGCTACTCGCAAAGCTAGAAGAATATGGCATGTATAAAAATATCCGGGGTTGCTTAAATATCCGGGTTGGTTAAAGACTTTTTGAAAGGTTGGGGTCAAAGAGTAGCGATAAGGGATCATTATGATAACATTGTTCGACCGCGGTAGGGTAAAATTATTCTGGTATGTATTCACCCCCTGCCACATGCCCTAGCGGTGGCTTTCCAGGTATATAAATAAATAAAAAATAAAAACTTACTAGCAGCTTCACTCGGATGCGTCGAGTAGTATTTTTAAATACGTCAGCGGGGGGCCGTTCAATTATCGATTTCTTATCAGTCTGTCCTTTCCCCCGCCTCAGACGCAGCGTCGAGCGAGTGTGCCCTGTCGTGTAGGTTTTCTGGGCACAGAAGGAAGATTCGTCTTGGCCCGCACTCAGAATATTAACAATGACGTTTGCTGATGACGGGAAAAGGTCCAGGGATATCCTTCGCTACATTCCACTGTTGTCACATTCGTAAACATCGTGAAAAGCACAATCGATTTTCTATGTGTGGATAACGTTTGATCAGATCATCATCCGTTTGCGACAAATAACTCTTTCATTTAGGCTCGCTTGGTCATACAAGATATATTCGTTAGAAAAAGTTTTTATTGATGGTTTTAGTTTCTGAAAAACTTTCTTCGATTGTTTATATGATCGTTGTTCACTTGTAAGTACTTTTCGTAACGCTGCACCAGCTTCTTTAATCCCTCGGTATTAAAGGGCTTCACTGCCTGGGAATTTTACTAGTTGACAACGGCGGTCGTGAGGTCATCATTAACTTTCTAACCGCTGCCCACTTGGCCACTGCTTCAAGTGGAAGAAAATGCATTGGCCGCCGGGTGAAAAATCAAGTCGTGTCCGTCTTGTCGATAGCGGTCCAGAAACGCTCGTCCTCTCAACACTCTTAGCTCTAGAATCCCGGTCAAGGCGAATGGTTTTTACACTCTGAAATTGTTGCATTGAAATGCATATTATCAGATTATTCCGTTAAAAGTTACTGTTGCAGCATCTCCCGCAGTTTCATGGAACCGTTGGCTCTTTTTGTAGGTCGCTAGGCACCCGCCCTATCCACAATTTGTGCCGTATGAGCATTGGCGTAACATCGTGCAAATAGTGGTGCGTCCAGCAAGAGAACTTTTAACAGCCAGAGCACACTAATCGTCAACCATCTGTCAGAGATGCAGTACGACTGAGGACCTAACACCCCCTACCACACGCCCCTGCGACGGCTTGCGCGGTAGTTCATGGATATACAAAGTAAACCATAAATTGTGATTATTTTCAACTGCTTGTTGGGTCGCATTCATGGCCCTCCCGGGGCCTACTCGTGAGGCCCCGGCACCCCTGCCCTACGGGCTCTTTAACATTTCTCCGATTGTATATGGTATCCTTCGTGCTTTGGTCATAGTAGTCCATAAAATAAAATCAAACACATGCTAATCCTGAAATCCAGGTTTCCATAACGTGAAAGATAATGTCCATCATTAAAATGTATTGATAGTACCCAGTAAACATGTAATCAAAATGCGTACGGTGTCTGCTTGTGATCGTAGAAATAGTCTATTCGCTGATTCGACAGCTACATAATTTCCACACCAAATAAGTGTGTGGCAGGGGGTGCAAGCACCAGGTGGGAAGGGTAGGGAACTGATTGATTGGATTGATTCTACGGCGTCTCCATTTTCCGCAAGAGGACGCCAAATAGACGACATGGGCAGTTTTTCGTGGCGTCGACGCTCAGTCAAGGGGCCCAGTAATCGTTGACAATAAACGGAATTCAGTGTTCCCAAGAAATGATGGCAATGGTTGGTCAGGGAGTATCCACGCGTCCGTCATTGGATTGACCTCTGCCCTTCCTCCCTCGACCTCCCCAGTCGTGGGACGGGCTTTCATGCCGGGGACTCCGCCGGGCCCCGACTCCTGCCTGCGGCCCGCCCGTCCTTCGGTGTTCGTCGACAGTTTTCGCTCTCTCCCTGGATCAGTGGTGCGAGCGAGTGGCGCGCGCGCAAGTGTGGATAACGGAACGAGCAGGAAAGCCACGTGAGTGGGGAAAATGGTGGCAGATTTTGAAAATTGCGAATGGCCATGCTAAATCAAATCTTTTAAATTGACAGCTGCAAAGTAAGGAACACATTCTACGATGCCGACTTCTGATATCTACGTACATGTACGCCTATACAATACTCCGAAAACCTTTGCAAGGACATTTGGCTCAAAAACCTTCACAATTTGCACTTAATCTTTTTCCTCAGTGACCAAGTTTCCGAGTCTTAAAGGACTACGTTCCTGGTCATCGACTCCCCCCTCTCGTTAAGAGCCTCCTCGTTATTAATTCAATATTTATTTTGACATGCCAAACTATTTCACGCATCTTCGTCTTTTAAGCACTTCGTAACGCGAGGGTAGGCGGAAAAGAAATGCACACATGGTTTATGGAGCGCGAACAAAAACAAAGGGCAAGATCGGGCAAAAATCACATTAAAGTGCAATTCCTAATTTTCAAAATCACACATTTATTTTTCAATATAGTCACCGTTAAGGCTAACACATGTCTCCCAACGTGTAACAAGTTTTTTCATTCCGCCACTGAAAAACTCTTCCGGCTTTTCTCGAATCCAGGACTTGACAGCTGCCTTAACCTCATCGTCAGAGGTGTAATAATTACCCTTGAATTGTCTCTTGACTTGAAGAAAAAATAAAAATCGCAAGGCACCAGATCGGAGGAATCGGGAGGAAATTCCAATCGACGCTGTTTTTCTCGTCTGTGAGACGGCGTGATACATCGTGCACAAATTTGACGGTATCCCAATTGTTCAATAATGAAGCCGACACGCTCCTTGGATATTCCAAAATGGTTTGCAATACGCTTTTGAGTGATTCACTGGTCATTTTGAATCGAATCTTCGACGAGTTGGCGATGTTTATTGTCTGTGGCAGTGATCGGACGTCCGCTGCGTGTTCCATAAAAAAATATGGCTTTTCCAGGCTCGCAACCACGAAATTTTACTACCCATCGATTTACAGTAGACCTATCATCAAGCATCGGCACCATATACAGCCTTTAAACGACGATGAATCTCAGGAGGAGTCACCTTTTCAGCAGTCTTATAACTCGCGTTGACGTAGCACTAGAACACGTCTCCATACCTCCGCTTCTCGAAATGCACTGGATGAACGCAACTACCTCAAACCTGCGCATGCGCGCTGAGGGGGAATTGTAGTTTAACGTACACTTTGCCCAATCTTGCTCTTTGTTATTGTTCGCGCTCCACAAACATGTGTGCATTACTTTTCGGCCTACCCTGGTAAGTTAATTTCCCTCGGTGCAATGGATTATGCCCTCCCGCTCTATCCTTGCCGTCGTAGTTCTTGTAGACCCCAGAATAGAGTACCTTTGCTCAACGAGGAGCCCGGGGATCGAAGGCAAATGTCTCTGGGCCCCAGAAGTATTTCCTGAGCGCGAGAAATCCCTCTCTCCTCGCCCCCGACACACTTTTGCCATTAACTTTGTACCGAGCCTTGCAATCGCCAGTGGAGTGCACATCTTCACTCGTTGGAGAAGGGAGCACCGACCATGGTGACGAACCATCGAGCGAGATCGAGGCAAGCGGTCCTTGGACGCCATCAAAGCAGAAATCGCCGAGTGGCGTGCGCGAATGATACAATTATTGGAAATCACTGTCCCTTCTCCGCCATTACTATCGATATAATGACATTGTCGTCCATTAAATTACATTTACTCGTCCATACGAATATTTACCTTCCAATTACTTTCCATTGAATGAAAAAAGGGCCATTACGTGGTTCCTCTAGTTCAACTCCCACGGTAGACAAATCGAATTAAAAGTGAATGTTGACGACCACACGCGGAAGTTGATCTTGGTATGTCAGAAAATAATTGATATCGTTCAGTCATAATCTGAAAATTAGCCTCCAGTTCACATCCAACACGACGCGTGAATTTTAGAAAAAGATAAAACTAATAAAAAGAGACGTTTCAGGCGTGATATGGTGGAATATCATGATTAATTAAAATTGGCAATTTTCCACAAAATAAAATTTTAATACGACCGGTTTCGATGTTGCTTTTTCATCTTCCGGTGATGATGTAGTTACATCGAGACCGGTCGTATTAAAATTTTATTCTGTGGAAAATGGCCAATTTTAATTAATAAATAGATAAAACCAGTCGCTAACGAGTGCAATTTTATGTTGATAAACATCAGTTAGTTATATTTGATGACATTTAAATGTACGAGGGTAATCCAGAGAGTAACCTCCGTTTTGGTGTAGTGTGAGAACTAGTGGAGAGGGCCGAATGATCGCTGTATTGACGCACCGAGGAGGTCAGTACGCCTCGAACTGCTTGCAACTTCAGTTGTATTGCTCATTTTGACATGCTAATGTAAAAGGACAAGCGGCGCGATCTTCCAACCACTGCAGTTCGAGGCGTACTGTCCTATAACCCTGTGCGTCAATGCAGCGATCATTCGACTCCCTCCACTAATTCTTACGCTACTACCCGAAAACGGAGGTTACTCTCTGGATAACCCTCGTATTTGCACCGAAATAGCTGCGCCCCCCGGTGAAAGATTTCCAGTGCAACACTAATCGACCATTCGTAGTGGATTACAATATTTAAAGAAAAATGTCTGATTTTAATAAAACCATCCCAACGTTCTTCGCGTTTCACCAGAGCTACCGGTGAACCTCAATATTCATTTTACTGTAGCATATTGAAATGTATCCTTCATCCCTGATGGTAAGTGGAGATGCTGTGGGAAATGTAAATATTTCCATGATTCCGATGACTTCTTTCATCGTATCCTTCATTTAGTATGTAGATTTCGCGAGGTGTTCTTGCGATCAGTAGTTCATTTTGTCAGCACCACGATGTTCGATTGCTTTTTCCAAGGTCGATATTATTTCCCGGTCCGAGGACCAGTATCTCCAAGGAGCGCAGCATTGTGCGGTATTTATGTTTTCGCCGATGCCATCTCCGTGCGACCGGGCACAAGTTCCATCCTGTCTCGCTCGTCGTTCATCGCCCGTTTTCGACGCGATTCAACCTGCGCCGGATGCGCCCGCCCTCTCTTGGGCCGCTCGCTCTCATTCCGAAGGCCTTCGTCTCCAACTGTTAGTTTGCCCGAGGTCCGCCGATCATCTCTGAAGAGCCCGCTCGTTGTGTTGTGTGTTTCCGCAGCAAACTTGAAGACGTCGAAGGGCTTTCGCTTCGGGATGGCTGCTCTTCGACTCCAGGGACATTTGCTGCTGCTCCCACTGCTGTGGCCCTCTCCTTCCGGAATGCCTCCCCCTCCACTTCATGGAGTCAAAGGATGGACACTTCGCGTCCATCCTTTTGAAGAGAAATGGCGCACGCTCGCCGATAAACGACTGGAGCCGTTGGCATAGTGACTCGCGAGCCACGCTCATTCGCTTACGTCTGCGGCCGCAAGGGTCTCATTGTTGTCAAGTGGTCATTAAAAAAAAGAAATGGTGGTAAGGTAGACCTCACTCGTGATCTCTACTGGGTGAAACACAAACGGGGAATATTTGGACAAGCGAACAAAAAATTAGGATTTTTCGTAGGTACTTGATAGTAAATGTGATGAAAAGGTCAAAGATAATTGTTATCTTTTGCTGGTTATGCCTCATTTATTGAATATGTTGTTAGTATATTATGGGATCCTCACAAAGTTGGATTAATTGCCGAATTGGATCGCGTGCAGCTTTAAGGAGCTAGATTTGTAAAACTTTGTGTTGATAAACCTAGTGGCGTGTCCAAAATATTAGAGCAGCTAGGCTGGGCATCACTCACGGAGTGAAGATTAAATTATAGATTGAAGCTCTTGCATTAATTGGAAGGACGTCTCTTAAACAGTTATGTTTAAAATGTATTATTACTCCCATCGTACTACGGTAGGAGAGATCATACTTATAAAATTTGAGAGATTAAGTGCAGAACAGACATGTATAAGATGTCATTTTTTCCACGAACGATAAGGGATCAGAATTACATTGCCCGACCGTAAGGGGTAAAAATACTATGATCAAAATTTGTCTGGTGTGTAGTCACCCCCCTGCCATACACCCTTGCGGTGGCTTGCAGGGGACTAAAATAAAAAAACGCTAGGGGAAAGATCGTGCATATTTGACAAAATAATATACAACATGATTTGACGGGTTGATTGTCCGCGAGTTTTTTCCCTCAAACGAGTAGGGACTATAATATTTTATAGACAGTAATTAAACTCAACGGGGCTAGGTGAGGAATGTTTTCTGAGTGTGGTTATTATTTTATTCTACCTTAGTTTCATTGTTCTCCTGATTACTAACTGCTCCTCTCGGTTGTCGATAGAGGAGAATTTATCTTGGTCGTATCGTATGGGCAGTGGTTTGCGATGTAAATTCAATTAGTAACGTTTCACTAATACAGACGAAGATTACGAATCTCAGGAATTTCCAATTGCGTGGCGCGGAATGTCTTGGACTCAAACGGCATTTGTGCATTCATACGTACACGTACCAACGTACATACCAACACGTACTCTCAACACGCTTTGTAAACTTTCGGAAAGTCGGCAGAGACATCTAACGACCAAAGAGAGACCTAATCAAATCGAACATTAACTCGGCATTCTTCGTAACGTAGTTCTCCATCAGGTCGCCGAGGCGCTGCCGTCCCGGCGAAGCCCGTTCTCTCTCCTTCAATATGCTTTTATACTCGTACATACATACATTATTTGTAAATTTTTTGGTGAAGAACGTTAGAATCACTTGACGGGACGAATTTGAACAGATTACTTGCACGTCCGAGTAGGGATTCTCAAGAACGAAAGATTTATTAGCAAATGGATGGGAGATCCAGCGATTATATTTCAAAACAATACGAAGGAATGGATTAAAAATTCGTAGCTGGCGTGACTGTAGCGGCTTGTCCGTCATAATAAGAGACCCCACTCTCCCTCCCCGGGTTCCCTTGCGGCGGCCGTAGGATTTCAAGGTCAAGCGTAGGGGAGGGCGCTATAAATAGCTGGGCGCAACAAGGTCTCTTCCTCTCCAACAATCCTCTTTCTCTTCCACGTTCACCTTTGACACAGTGCGGAATCTTATGATGGGTGTCGGAGGGACAATTCTTCAAATGGAAAAGTGGTCATGTTTGTAACCGCAAATGAAGTGTAGTCATTTTTGAGCAGCAGCGGTGAGATCGCATGGAAAAGTGCCCCAATGTTTCACAATGACTCTTGTCAAATGAAATGAGTCACTTTCGTGCTCCTGCGCCTGCATGCGTGATATCAAGGCTGAAAATACTTCAAACGTGAATTTTAATGAGCGCGAAGCGGAAGGTGTGACGTCGTAATGAGTTTTGCGTGACGGCGTGGCATTAACGAGGCAGAGGAGGTTCAGAAAGTGCACACAAATGGATAACGCGAAGTAGCAAATGGTCAGACCCTTTAGAGACAATTGTCGCCAGAATTCAGAATTTCCGGACTAAAGAAATGCGCATGTGTTTTTCATTAAAAAAATCTATTTTAATGACATATAGTTATGGGAAAGCACATGGCAAATGGTGGAGGTAATTCTCGCGAGCCTTCTTGGTCCGTGAAGTTTCGTGGAGTGGGGTGTCGAGGGTGGGCGGACGACTTCGAGTCTTCTGACGGAGCGATTGCGAAACGTACAGCGGGAAACGAAAAAGTGTTCGCGTCCAGCCCCGGGCTGTTTATCAAAGAGGTCTACCGGATCTCCTCGTTGGGATCCGAAGGGTGAATCCGGTTTTAAACCCCCCCCCCCCGGTCGAAAAACACAAACACCCTGTCATAGGACACGCGGGATGAAAGCAAAAGGCAGTACGTGTGTGTACAGGGCGAGGGACGGGGCAGGCTGCTCCGGAGATGATTCGGGCTCGTGATTCTTTCCATAACTGTTCTGCGGGGGTTACATCTACAAAATACCTCGCAAGGGCGCGTGTCGGGGTTTGTTACGCCACCATCCATGGATACACACTCCAAATCCCTCTACACTACACAAATACTAGTTTGGTCAAGCACTCGAATAAAGTTAATCATACGAAGGAAGGTATTTACATGCCACAATTTTTAATAACAGGAAGCGTATATTCAAATCAAGTTGTACAACTGTTATAAAAATGGATAAATAAGAAAATAAAATGTAGAATACAGACAAAATACGTACGCCTCCCGTGGTAATTATCTCCTACGCGATTGCTGCCGCACCTGTAACTGAAAACGGAAACAGATCTTTTTGTTGGCTAGCGCTACCTCGCTTCTTTGTTTAAATTATTATTCACATCATTGAGACTTTCTTTTAAGATATATACAGGTGTGTATATGTGTAAACATACATACATACGAGGTCCATTCAATAAGTAAAGAGACAATTTGCCATAACTCAAAAGCAGTTTATTGGGCTCTTGCAAAATTTAGGCCATTTTGAACATCATCGCCCCAACATACGTGCACTTGTCCCTTATATCTTTTAGTTTCCTAATTCCTGTTGCAAAGAATTCTTTCGGTTGGTCCCGAAGCCACTTTTGCACCACTTCCTCGTCGTTGGCAAATCTTTTCCACATAAGACATCCTTGAGTGGTCCAAATAGGTAAAAATCAGATGTAGCGAGATTTGGATTGTACTTGGATGATGTAAGAGATGCCAACCCAATTCCTGAAGCTTATTGCGGGTCAGCTGTGATGGCGGGCGTTTTAGTGCTGAAAAATGACTCATTTTGCCAAGAGTCCCCGGCGTTTGTTACCGATTGCTGATTTAAGCTTGTGTTCCAGCATCTCAAGAATAGTACTGGCTATTGATAGTTTACCGATCTTAATGGAAATAGCAGTAGGCTATGTGTGTCCCAAAAAATGGTCAGCATCACTTGACTCGTGGAGGGATGAACCTCGAGTGTTTTTTCGAACGAGAGAGATGGTGCGTTTCCACTCCATACTTTGACTTTTGGCGTCAGGTTCGTTCGTAGTGATGGATCCAGACTTCGTCGTAAATCACTACTATTTTAATATAAAAAGCGTCTCTTTCAATCAACCTTCGCTGCTTTAATTCTTGGCTGACGGAATGTCTCGAATCCTTATGAGCATCAGGAAGCTGCTTGGGAACCCATCTCGTACACGTTGTTCTGTTATTTAAATGGGTATGAATGATGTTGTGAGCAGTTCCATTATTTGCTTGAACTTACTTAGCTATCATTTCAACAGTAATTCTTCTGTTGTTGCGAATATAAGTCCATTGATCCTCGATTCCAACGAGGGACCAGAAGCTGGACAAGGCTAAGAACTGGACGTCCATTTTGGGGCTCCTCCCCCAGACTTGTTCAGTCACTTTCACACCGATCAACCCACTTGAGAATATTCTCATTGTTCATGAAACTTCTGCATGTTGTATCAACGTTCTAGAAAATATTTCTCATGGTTTTACACCTTTTGCAAGTAAAAATCTAATGACAGAGCTCTGCTCTTCTGAGGACTAGTGGACTTGCCATGGTGAGCTGAAGATTTTGAGGTTATGTTGGCATTAAACAATTGAGCAGCTAATCAGAGGTCATCTCATGATTGCCAACTAACACCCCTCAAAAATGGTAAAGGTTCATTGAATAGTTTCAAAATGAGAGCATTTGTCTGTTTACTTATTGAATGACCTTCTTACATGGAAATCAAAGTGAGAAGTAAACGTTTTGGTACAGTTTTGTATGCTATGTCCATCCAAGTAATACCTTAACCAGTAGAATACTTCATTATTGTTACAAGGTTATTTAATTTCACTTCTTTAAACAGTATATTTTTAATTTCTGCACAAGAATGTGAAAAAATATATCGTTGCTTTCCATTTTTCAAAGTGCATGTGTATCCTTTTTTGAGTATCTATGTACTTAGGAAGTGCAATCTGTAGAATCACACCGGGTTGATCTTGTTTTTTGGCAATCAGCTGGAGTGATGAGCATTTGCTTAGATGGGTTCCCTTTCTCTTTTCCAGATGGAGGATGAGGGCAACCATGGGAATGATGACACTCGCTGCTTCATCCTGTCCACCCTGGCTGCCCAGCACATGTCAAAGGTCACCTGCCTCATCTGTCATACCCCCATGCCCGTGTTCGACCGCTACCCCCTGCTTGATGGCACTTTCTTCCTGAGCCCTAGGCGCCACGGCCCTTCCTGTTTACAGGTCTGTTGGTGCCTCGGCCTTGATACCATTCCTCCTCGCTGAATCCACGGGGGTCATAAAATCTAGTTGAAATAATATTTTGGCCTAATTTTACGAGGAGAAAACCAAAAGCAACAAACACATGATTGCTCTGATAGCAATTGGTAAGGGTTTGTGGTCTCTGGTGATTTCTTCTGGCATTAATCCATTGGAAAAGTTCTGTCTCTCACAGAAATGGAACTCTAAAGGCTACAATTTTAGTATCAAAAGCAGTTTTCACTAATTTGCATACAGTAAGAAAAGGTTTCTAATTTTTGGTAAAAATAAGTTTCATCTATGAATGAAAAATGAAAGAGTTTTTAAAATGACTTTGTCTTCCTCTAAACAAGTAAACATTGGCAAACGGAAACTGTAGGGTTTCCCATGCTGTAAAATCTTAAAATATATGAGGAGAATTTGACAAGTTCTCAGAATGGAATAGAAATAAGCACCTTACCTTATGAAAACTATTTTTATCTTCCAATATAGTCCTCCTGTACACTAATGCACTTGGTCCAGCGGTGTTCCAATATCTTGATCCTATCTCGAAAATTAGATTCTTTCAGCCCTGCAAAATATCCATCTACTTCGCCTGTTAGTTTTTTGTTTGAAGAGAATCCCTGTGCACTTAGGAAAATTTTACTTTTGTACATGTCTGCTGTTTTGTCTCTGGTACAAAATAGTGGAGCAAAGTTTCATCTCTGGTCACAAATTTGATGCAGAAAATCTTGTTGGTTGCTCTTAGAATGTATCAAACATTATTTGAAATTTCCATTCTGATGGGCATCCTGCATCAAGAATCATGACACCCTTCAAATGGATAAATTTCTGATATTCAATTCCACTGTTAAACTGTGATAGTGGCCAGGCGTTTTGGCCGACCACTAAGTGGATCATCATCTAAACTGTCCACTTGGCGACAGTTGACTATGAAGGAGCAGAGTCCTCCAGAGTGTTCTGAAAGTCAGCATGAATACTCTTGCTTTCATACCTTTCTTTATGAAGTATTTAATCGCATCTTGAATCTCACTTTTTTGCAATTTCACAAATCACTACATGGGAACAGCAGCAGAGAGGCATCTGCACCACGGATCTCTTTCCAGAGCACTGACGTGTTATGTGTTTACTCAACAAAGATTACACAGGCCTACAAAAAAAAAATTTTTTTTTGGTGCCGGGAATCTTTGTGATGATTTTAACTATATTTGTAGAGCTGAATCCAAATATGAAATCCGTTTTTATTTAACAGCTCTACTTTTTTAGATATGGCACATCTTACGATTAGTTGTTTTAATATTTGATATATTCCGGAAAATAATTTTCAAAGTTAAATAAATCTATAAGTATACTAATTTATAACCACTCTGTGGTGTTCCTTTTATTTTCAATAAACTGTCAATAAGTTTTATGTATATTTCTATATTGTAGGCCAATGAGATTAAAAAACAAAAATCGTTTGTATCGACTTCGGTAAAAGATGGCGAAATTAGTTCATAAGGTATCCGAACTACTAGCATCAAGACTGCATGAAAAGAATTTACTGCAACCCGGTACAAAAATAAGTTTTTATCGCACAAGGGAAAAGGATATGCTACCCTTCTTTACTCAAGAAGACAATCTTACATTTTGTTTAGACGCTAAGGGTCTTATGGAAAAAATGGGACTACTATGAATTTATGATGCTAGTGATTGGCGTTTGTTTATTGATAGCTCCAAGCGTAGTTTAAAATATGTACTTCTTCACAATGGTAACAGGTTTGGCGCAATACCAATCGCTCATTCAACTAAAATGAAAGAAGAATACGATACAATAGCATTGGTCTTACAGAAGATAAAATACCAGGAACATCGCTGGGTGATTTGTGTAGATTTAAAAATGGTGAACTTTCTTCTTGGGCAGCAAAGTGGCTACACAAAATATCCTTGTTTCTTGTGCCTCTGGGATAGCAGGGACAGACAAAACCACTGGATTAAGAAGGAGTGGCCTAAGAGAGAAAACTTGGTTGTAGGGAAAGAAAACATCATTGCTGAATCTTTAGTTGAAAGAGAGAAAAATCATCTTACCGCCGCCTCTACATATTAAACTAGGCCTAATTAAGCAATTTGTAAAGGCTCTTGACAAGGATGGACCATGCTTTGGCTACTTAAGACTAAAGATGCCCCATTTAAGTATTGAAAAACTTAAAGCTGGTATTTTTGAGGGGCCACAAATCAGACAACTTACAAAGGATCCTGCTTTTGTCGAGTCAATGAATGAGATTGAAAAAATTAGTTGGATGTCATTTGTTGAGGTCATAAAAAATTTTCTAGGAAATCACAAAAGTGAAAATTATATTGAGCTGGTAAACATTATGCTCAGTAACTTCAAATCACTTGGATGTAATATGAGCACAAAAGTTCACTACCTACACAGCCACGTAGACAATTTTCTTGGAAATTTAGGAGACACAAGTGAAGAACAAGGTGAAAGATTTCACCAGGATATAAAATCAATGGAAGCTCGCTACCAAGGAAGATGGGATAACCATATGATGGCAGATTACTGCTACTGCTTAAAACGAGACTGTTTGAACAAAGTGCACTCAAGAAAATCGCGCAAAAGAAGCTTCCGATGTGTTGAGTGATGTTTTTATGTATTTTTTTCTTTTCAATTTCTTTTATTACAGTAAAAAATTTTAGTATTTGTGTTTAATTGTATTGTAAAATTCTGTTGTGTTTGTGGGTGATTTAACAGCCCTAGAAATAAATCAAGTCTTTATATTTAGTGGGTTTTATAATTAATATAATATTCCCATATCATCATGTAGAAGATTTTTTTATGTAACTAACAACATATCTATATCTTGAAAACTATAGCTGATGGGAAAAAACTAGTGTCATAATTGGATTCAGCACCCCAATTGTTCTTTAAATCAGCATTAAAAGCCCCGGCACCAGCACCACTGTTGGCTTGTGTTATATACAACAACGTGGGAAACTTGTTGCACTACCACTGACATCTGGTGGTGATTCCAAGGACCCTTCCAATTACCCTATGTTTAGGTGAAATACGAAAGAGAAATGATACTAACAAAGAGTTTTAAACCACACAAGGTTTTTCTTTGCTTTCTGGGGATGAAGCTAAGGACTTAAGGAGCTTCAGTTAATCAGTTTTAAGAACTCACCTCATCCTTAAAAATATTTTTAAATGTAGCTTAACTCCTGCTAACAAACAGGACATAATTATATCCTTAGGCAAGATATCTCCAGGATATACTACCTTGATCAAAAAGTTCCCGGAATTTATTCAGAAAATTAAAAATGCAAGTTTATTCATCTAAATCTATATTGTCCCCTTCAAAGTAATCCCCATCGACTGCAACACACTTATGCCAGCGCTTGATCCAATCCTCGAAACATTTTTTATATTCGGTTTTCGGTATGTCCATCAGTGCTTCCTGCGATTTTTCCATTACTTCCTCTCGGCTGCTAAAACGCGTTCCCCGTAATGGTTTTTTAACTCGATTGAACAGAAAGAAGTCACAGGGAGCCAAATCAGGTGAATTCGGTGGCTGTTGGATGGTATTTGTTGCATTTTTCGTCAAAAAATTACGAATAATGATAGCACTGTGCGACGGTCTCGACACACTGTGCGACGATTTCTGGTCTCTTTCGGCGAATTTCTTCACGCAAACGTCTCATAACGCCCAAATAATACTCTTTGTTTACTGTCTGGCCTTCTGGCAAAAATTCATGATGCACTACACCGTTGTAATCCATGAAAACCGTCAGCATTGCCTTCTTTTTTGACTGAAAACGACGTGGTTTTTTTGGTCTCGGCTCATTTGGTGAACGCCATTCACTTGCCTGATGTCTGGATTGCGTGTCGTACTCATAAACCCACGTCTCGTCTCCAGTAATGATCCTTTTGATGAATGTGGGATCGGATTCAGCCTCGCAAATCATGTCTTTTGCAACGTCAACACGGTCTCTTTTTTGCATGAAATTGAGGTCTTTTGGCACCAACTTTGCTGCTACACGACGGAAACCCAAATCATTAACCACAATGTCTTGGGCGGATCCATAGGCAATGTTCAAGTCCTCCGCTATTTCTCTGATGGTTAGTTTGCGGTTATTGACCAACATTTCTTTTACTTTATCAATTTTTTCACCGACTTTCGATGTCGATGGTCTGCCACTGCGTTCATCATCTTCGATTGACTCACGACCACTTCTGAACCACTCGTGCCACTGGTAAACGACCGTTTTTTTTAGAGAATCATTGCCGAAACACTTTTCCAACATTTCCAACGTCCGTGCGCCACTAAATCCGTTTTTTACGCAAAATTTAATACAAGTTCGTTGTTGCAAATTTAAATCCATTTCTGCAATTGTAAAACATTGCCAACACACACAGAGATAGATGTACTCTTGGCTACGTAACTTTTGCAAATGTCAAGTAATGACACTAAGATTTAAAGGGAATATCAACAACAGATGTACCAATTTAACAAAAAAAACAGAACTCAAATCGGAACGATGGAAGCGCCACATGGTGGTTATTCCGGGAACTTTTTGATCAAGGTAGTACTTCCATGTTTAATGTTAATAATTTTTTCGATAATTGTTAATGATTGTTGGTGAATGATAGGCTGCCATGCCATAAGACAAGGCGACACATGAAAACTCGTCATATCCTAATTTTCTATTCCATTTGCATAATTGTTTATGATTCCTTGGTCTTGCAAACTGTAGCTTTTTACCAGGAAGTTAACTTCCATATTTCATAATGGATCATGTAAATGACTCACACTATGACTTCTTCTGTGTCTTCAAGAATTACATTACTTCTTTGTTTCCTCGTCTACATTTAACCTTTTATTGTCTAAGGCTGATTGAGCACCAGGTTGACGGTGGCGAAACCACACACCTGTCAAGAGCATAAATACATGCTGAAGTATTTGTGTTTTATTCAGTGCAAATTATCAATTATTGGGCTGTTATAGGCCTCAATTTTTGTACCTATGTTTATAGAATAGTTTTAGAACCTAATAAATTAGGAAGTGCTCTGTGGAAAAGGGAATTGTTTAAATGGGGATAAACTACTCTCAGCTTTGTACTGGGTGTTCCAGGGTGGTATGTTGGAATGCATTATGCATTGAAATCCCAGAATGCGTAATACAATTTTAAAATGAAACATTTTTCATCAAAGGTCCACAGCACAAGACCCAACACTTTGCAGAACTGTGAATGGGCCAAAACTTAATGGAATGATGCAAGATGTGAGCGTTAGAAAATAATGTAAGAAATTTGGAATGATTAACGTATTTGATGGTGCAGAGGACAGTTTGTTGCATGGAGACTCAGTTTCTTCCTATCAATAGAAAATATGGTCCTCTGAATTTATGCATTAATCAAGCCTTGTATCAAAATGAAGCAGGGTGTTCCCTGGTTCCTATGCACTTAGGAGTCTTGCATGGGCCCTAGTATGCGTTGCCATCAAAAGCCTCTCTGTTTTCCACTCCTCACTTCCTTTTGTGGGTGTTTTTGGTAGGTGCGCGTGGAGGGCTCTACTCAGTACCTGAGTGCTGTGTGCATGGGCTGCCTGGAGGGCAGCTGGCCTCCATTGCGTTGCAGGCATTGTAACATGGCGTGGGATGGGTCCTCGCTCATCCTCGGAACCATGTACTCATATGACATCTTTGCGGCCACTCCGTGCTGTGCCAACCGGCTCAAGGTATGCCATTGCGAATGCTTATGTACTTCCCTTGCATGCTAAAATTCAGTCTACTGGATGATTTTTTGTTTTCTCTGTGCATGGAATTGGGAGAAGGATATTTGCATAAATATTAAAATTCAGGATAATGATGAAAATATGCACTTGCCCTTTGATCATTTTGCATATTTTGAATATTTTTCCTGGTAATATCCATCCAGAGGAGTGTACAAAATTAAGATTTTAAGAGCTTACTAAATCGTTAGTTTAATCAGTAAGGTGAAATTTTGTGTTTAACGATTTCATCCTTACTATTTCTTTAATATCCTTGTTGAAAACTTCATTATTTATAATAGCACTAGATATAAAGATTGCAGATTATATTATATATCTCTAAAATTTGTGGTATTCCTCTAATGTGGAAAGAACCACTGCGTGTGGAATTCATTTAAATATAGAATGAACGTAGCCATGGTCGTGAATCAAGTAAAACAAGATAGCCAAGATTGTAAACTTGATTGGCACGATATGGTAATGGGGGGAAATAAAACATGGTTACAAGTGAGGGGAGAAATAGGGAATGCACACTAGGTCACTTGGGTGTGTTTGAGAAACAGTGACCCACGTATACCTCAATCACACACAAAAGGCCAAATTAATAATAAAAAATAAAACAAACTTACAACCACTTGATCACTAGAGTGTGTTAAGGAATAACAGTCACTCCCGTGAATCACATTCGCACACACAATCAGGGTTTGCAGGGATCCCTCCCATGCCATTGACCCGTCAATCACACAGATGAGTACAAAATTATAAAACAGATGTACGCATGCTCTTGCTCATTCAATCAATCACTCAGGTATGTTCGAAAAGAGAACTTAGCGACTCACAACTACTCAATATACTCCTATTCAATATACAGTAAATTCTCACATAGATAAGGCTAACAATGTTAACTCAAAAACACACAATTGCCAATGAGTTTTACACAATCCTAACAGTCTTGCTGGATTTCTATGCCTTGTGTCAGGTTTACATGCAAATTATCTACTAATCAGGGTCCACCATAAGAACTTATGAAGCTCACAGAGGCATGTACGAGGGCAAGGTGAAAAGTTCTCAGCCTGACACAGGGATGGCATTCCAATCAGTGAAAGTTTATGATTCCTGCCCGGGTGCACGTGTCATTAGTTCTTAAGACAAGTTAAAACTTGTTCTCTAGAGTAGTTTGTTTACACATATTGTTGAAGTAGACATCTTTTGTGTTTTTTCGTTAAAATGGAAAAACTAGAATTTTGTGCGGTCTTAAAATTCTTCATTTTGGATGATTTAATCCCAAAGTAAAATCATCAAAAGTTGAAAAAAATGTATGCCAAAAGTGTTAACTTGACTTAAAGATTTTTACGCTCTGAAATTGATGCATTGAAATCATATTAGCGGATGGCTATGTTAAAAGTTACTGTTGCGATATCTCCTGCAGTTTCTTGTAATTTTTCATAGGTAAAACACCCTTAGTGTTTAAGTTGGCTTTAACCTCATGGACTGTGGCACATCGTGCATGATTTTGAATGCCTATGACATTGTATTTATGGTATTTCATCATGACATCTTGTTCCTATAAAGCCCCCTAAATCTCGGAGTTTATGAGTAGAAGTTGACTGATGAGTGTGTTTAACTTGAAATTCATCTGGCTGACCTTGCTCATCATGTCTATCATGGTAGTTCCACTTTCCCTGATAGATATTTTCACAGTCTCCCAGACTCTCACTTATGGGAAGGAATACAATGTTGGAGAAATGCTGGACTAAATGTGTTCAAGTCAAGGGAGAGTATGTAGAAAAATAAAATAATGTTTTAACTGAAAATCGCAGTCTTTCATTGTCAGGCAGTGAAATTTTCACCTTAACCTAGTAAAAGTTCTGGTGCATGCTCTCATTGCACTAATATTGTCAGTCTATCTTGTAAACTCCACCACAATAGTAATTATTGGGGCAATTATCTAATTTGCAAATTCCAAGGCATGCGCACACAAATACAGACTTGAAAGATAACTTCTGCACAGAAGTATGGGATGCCAAATGACAGGTGGTAGCAGTTCCTCTACAATAATGCCAAGAAGTTTGTCATTGATTTTGGGCCAGCTTACCCTAGAGTCTCCAAACCACACCCAGTATTGCTAATGTTTATGAGTAGAAGTTGACTTGTGTGCTTAGCTTGAAATACACTTGGTGAAAATCATCGAAGTTCATGTCTATCATGGAAGTTCCACCTTTCCTGAATTCCCTGTGCACTTGTGTATGTGTTTAACAGGTGAGTATATGGTTTTAATGTTCCTAGATGATATCCTTTCACTAAACAATTGTTTCACGTTAGTTCATGAAATAAATGACTATCTTTCCAGAATAATCTAACTTAGCCAAAGTATCTCAGTATGGAATGCAATGGAGGTGTTTTCAACTCTCTCTCGAACTCTGCCTCCCTTTGGATATTTTGAGACCTGTGTTCATCTTTGTGTGTGTTCAATTGAATTACCCTTTTCTTGGGCAGTGCAATGGCTGCGAGAAGGCGGTCCTGCACCCTCACCAACGCCTCACCTTCTTCTCCGACTACAGCCATGAAGTGATTTGCCCCCATTGCGGAATGCCCGGCACTCACTTTGTCAAACCACTCTCCTCATGCTTCGTTCGCCGTGGGGGTGAGGAGACCCTGGGTTGGCCATAGTATTCCACATGGCCCTCATCATCCTCTCCCGATCCTGTTTGGGAATGGTGGTGAGCTGCCTTCTATTACCTACCTGCCCTGCAATCATGTGGTTTCATTTCTATTGGTTGCATAAACTGTAATTCATGAATCATCATTTGTGGCACTCCCTGCATGAAGTTATCAATTAGCCCAAGGGCTAAGAATCTGCCAAATGTGTTTGCATTATTTGTCTTTACTAAAGATGGGTAAATTAACTTAATCTGTAAGCCGTTCCCTGTGGGGGATTAATTGATATGGTCTCTTTTACTTTTAACATTATTCCTTGATAAAATGTCATTAAAATGTATTACATTAAAAGTAATCATTCCAATATACGTAGTTATAACTGAATAAGAATATTGTTTTGTTAGCAGTTGCACAAGGTCTGTTTCCAGAAGTTGTAGAACTGAGTCGATTAAAAAATACTTTAGAAATAACTTTGCAGCTTCCACATAAAATAACTTATTTTATTTTCTACTAGTTTCGCTACACTGTAGCATCTTCAGGAACGTATGTTCCTGAAGATGCTACAGTGTAGCGAAACTAGTAGAAAATAAAATAAGTTATTTTATGTGGAAGCTGCAAAGTTATTTCTAAACTCCTGTTCGCAATGGATTTCCACAAAGTCTCGGCCTCAACCATCATTCACATAAAAAATACTTATTGGCAGAATTGATAAATACAATCAAAAATCTTTGAAGTAGCACCCTTGAGCGTCCACGCACCGCTACCCGTGGGTTTGCCATACCCTGTATGCCTTCTGGAAGGTGGCACCCGGAATGATGCCAAGCTCCCTCATCACGACCTGTTGTAACGCTTTCACCGAGCCGTGGTGATGTCCTTTCAACACGGATTTAGAGGTGGAGGAAGATGAGGAAGTCTGGTGAGGGAACGTTAGGGCGGAAGGTTTGATGATGCATGGTCAAGAAGCTCTTGGCAGATCTACGTGTGAGTTTCCTTTTGTTCGTCCGAGAGCACTCACGGCACTAAACTCCCCCCACACACCTTTCTCATGCCCATGTTTTCGGTCACAAGTCGATGTACATCACTTTTAGTGATGCCAAGTTCATCAGAAACCATGTGAACACTTAATCTGCGATCCCTGAAAAACAAACCTTTTGCTCTTGCAAGATATTTTCACTTTTTGAGGTCGAAGGGTGTCCTGAACGTTCGATGTCTTCAACATCCTCTCTAATCTCCTGAAACAACTTGTACCACTCAAAAACACCTGGTGTACCCATGTGTTATCAGCATAAGCTGCCTTGAGCATGTCATGAGTCTCTTTCCCGGTCTTTGCCCAGTTTCATGCAAAATTTGATGATGTAACACTTCCAATTGCCAGCTCATGATGGAGCGTAACAAGGTCACATTATAGAGGCTTCACAAATGAATGATTTGCACTCCGTAAAGGGTGGGAGCCAACTTCCACCGGCCTCCAGCCTTTCCTGAGACTTCCCTCCCTCGAACCCAGCCAGAGAAACCTTCGCCCGTTTGTTAGCCTATCTGGGAAAAAATAATGCGTACTACTTTTGGGCAGAACTTGTACGCTTGTCAAAACAGTAATGTGAGACATTTTGTGTGTATGAAAGTTGTTTGAATAGTCTGTGAAATGAAATTACTTAATTTTGTGGGATAAACTATTTTATTTTTCATCATTCAGTAAACCCTCACTATTCTGGATTATATGGGACTATTTTGTCTGTATAAGGGGCACAATATGAGTTATTTGGGGTTGTGAGGCAAATAACTATGTGGGACATTTTACTCCTTTAATCTTGTGCACTGTTGATCGTTGATGACTCCTAATGACCTTAAATGAAGCAACAGATTCTCAAAAGTCTGTTTTGGGTTCAATATTGGATAATTACCCTTTAAATAAGAAATTTATGGACTAAGTTTTCATTTAAATAAATGAAACCGTGGTTTCAGAAAAATGGCTTTCATTTGAAGTTGTAATACATAGTGCCCAGTTGCTGATTTTCTCCTACATAATAAATTCCTTCTGTTATTGCCAAACATTTTTTTTCCACAATCACGTCCTTGTTGGAATAGAATCTCCTTTCCACAAACCATCTCTTCATATTGGAGAAGAGGCAGTAAGTAGTCTAGAGGGAGCTAAATCTGGAGAATGGGGGGATTGGAATTGGGGTGGGGGAGGATTGGGATTGGGGAGGGGGAATTGGGAAAGAGTTGAGGTCATGACTCCATCTATTATACCACCACAACTGTGGAGGAGTAAGTTGGTGAATTGTGGCATTGGGAAATGGCCAATCATTTCTTTGGGTCAACCATGGACATTTTTCTTGCTGTTCAATCTTAAAACATTCTAATAATTCCCAAAAAACATCCACCATAACCTTCCCAGATGAAGGAAGGACCTTCTTTGGTTCAGACACCCTGCCTACAGCCAATTGTTCATCTGTCCCTTGGTTTAAGGGGACGTAGTGGTCTATCCAAATCTACAGCACCTGAATTTTGTATTTTGCTGAATCAGTTGCCAATCAACTGTGAAACATGTCACACAATTATGTTCCTAATCAACAGCAATTGTGGCAATCATCCTGCGGATTGCAAATTTTGATGCAAAGCATTACGTACCCATTCACTCAAGATGCCTATGGCACAAATAATTTCATGTACTATCAATCGTCCATAATCAGTTGTCATATTTTTTTTTATATTTATCAATTTATGGGTTATATAAATAATTTCAGGAATATTAGGGACTTTGATAGAACGTTCAGCATCACTTGTGCCTGTGTGTATGACCACTACAGAAATGTTGTAACCACTTATCAACCATTCTATTCAAAGGCACAAATATACCATAATGGTCATCATGTTTCGCTCTAGTCTTCTTAGGTGATTTTCCTCTTATAAAAAAAGTTAAACAATGCAAAAAGTTCTATCTCTAATATTTTTTGGCAATTGCTCAACTTACTCCTTTCAAATTAATGCTAAGCACAGTGTAATGGATAGATTTGGCTGAAACATGGTGTGTTCCTTCATTTGAGATGCTGCTAACTAGAAAATAATTTAGGTTTGAACAAGTGGTTCTATTTTTTTGACTTTTTACCGACTTTTCAAACTACTCTAAACATTAAAAAAAAATTTAATCCAGCATTTCCATTTTCTCTTTCAGGTCAATTAAATGATTCATGTCTCATTTACGTTGGTGTGGCCTCTGTACATTGTACAAATCTTGCAGACCATTTTCCAAGCTGCCATTGGCTGAGCTATTTGTGCTGTAGTCTACACTGTCCCTCCTGAATTTCAGCTCCTTAGGCCTAAAGATTCCATCCGTCAGCCACAGAATGGCTGGAGGAAGTCCTGCCCTTCAGTGTTTCTTTCGTCATTACCCCGAGATCACTCACAGTGGCATCTGAGGAAGAATGTATATTTGTATTACCGTTATCCTTTTCCTGAAGTCTAGCACTAATGGGTGTGCTTGATATTTTTGACTTTTTGTTCTTGCAGATTTCACAGTTTCCTTTCAAGTTGTAAAGTAGTCAATGTTACCCATGCTAGTACCTGGTAATTGAAGCCTTAAAAAAATGTGACTGTTAAGATGCGAAAAAAAGAATGTTTAAGAAGAAACAATATATTTCCTTGTTGTGTTGGGTCGTAATTGCCAGCTTAACTATTCGACTGGGTTCTTTGTGGTAAAAAAAAATAGTTGGTGCTCCTATGATTAAGCTAGTAGAAGAGGAAATAAATTTTATAGTCGAAAAAACAAGTCACATATATTATATATAAATATATAAGTAGCCTAAATTTTTTTCACTGAACAGATTTTGGGTACTAATGTGTCTGTTTTGATATTGAAGAACCTTTTTCATGGTAATTTTTTTATTCATGAAGTGTCCACAAGCATTTGATATGATTTTTTCCAAACTTCGTATGTGTATACTAAGAATGAATTAAGATGATTGGAAAAAATGTTGATTGAATGATTTTGAATAAACATTATTTGCACAAAAATTTACTACACATTAAACATCACTTTTTGAAACTGTTGTAGCAAATAAAAATAGTGCAAAGGAGATAAGTGTAGCATTTATAATTGTAGTTGATAAAATGATTCCTTTAAATATGCCAGACTTGAAAAACTATAAAATGTTCTTACAAAATAGAAACTTTCTTACCATTATACTAGGATATCACCTCACTCAAAATGTGTTATCTCCCACTACCCAAGTAACTATTAGGTAATAATAATAATTGAAAATAATATTGAATAAATGCATCCATGATGTGTTTATTTCTGGAGGGGGATTAGAAGATGGAACATAATCAACTCGGTCCTTAAACAGTGAGTAGTTTAAAATAACTTCAGGTGATGATTTCATATCTGCGATAAATCTTTTTCATTGCTGGTAATATTTTGCCAAACTAGAAAAATATGGACAGGAAGTAATTATTTTGTGTGCCAAGTGAAGGCAATTATGGATGTTTCTTATTCCCATGTTGCCTCCTATAAGGAAATGTTCGTCTTTAGATTCTCTGATCATGTTCATTTGTAATTTGTGTTCCACTGGACCAGAGCAAAGCTTGTTTTGGGGAAATTTGCCAAGGTGTATTTTCAGATTTTTTATAATTTCCATGGATTTTTTTTTAAATGACAAAGTCTATAATGTGAAGTTTTTTCATTGTTGCCCTGTAATGATGAATTGTAAGGTCAGGTTGGGATTCGAAAAGGTTACTAGATATAAGTATTCTGTCATTAATAATACATATTTTTGTAGATGAAAATAATGCTGATTTTTGCTTTGATGACTTATAGTTGATAATTGGTCAAGTTTTCATCTTTGAACTGATCCATTCCCTAATGGTAAATAAGTTTATTTTTAATAGGCAAATGTTTTTTGAATGGAATTGAATCAATGGAAATTGCTTGCAAAAAAGACTGGGTGTGATATTTGTGTTAATAATTAACAATTTTATTAAATTTCTCCCTGTGATAAGGATTAGAAGGAAAGAAGTTTATTTACATTTGTTGACAGCTGTAAACTAATTTGTAGGCATTTAGGTTTTACTGATATCTCTGCCACAATTACTTCCTACATTGAGTAGTACTTAATTGGCAGTCTTCTGTGACACCTGTGTCATGGAAGTTGATCTCTTATGTTCATTTAATCTCTTAAACATGACGTGATTTAAATTAGCTACAATTCTGCAAATGTCTTTTATTACTATCATCTGGAGTTTGTGACTATGTTACATAGATGTTTTAATATGTCAGACATCAGGTTTAGTTTCCAAATACATACTAGGTTTGTCTAGTGTTTTGTAAGTTAGTTTTTCTTGTTGGACCCATGTTTGTCAACATCTTTCACCAGGTATATCATCATTAAAACACAGGTGTATGTTTGAATATTGTGTTTGTATGAAACTGGTAGAATAAAATCATTAAAATAATTAAATTAAGTACTTTTTTGTTTTTATTTATCTCCAGTCTTATGTAGTAATTCATACAGAGTCGAATTGGGGCACTCATTGTTTGAATGGCTGTATAGTTAACCTAAGATTTGTAAACAATCATTATAAGCATGTGGCCTTTGCCCTCTGGTTATTCTAATGTAAGAAGAAACAGTGGCAGCCAATTGGCAGGCGTGATTGTATTGATGTGGCATTGCAAAAACCCATCATTTAATCTTTTTAGACTCACTTTTTTGATATTTTAGGAGGTGCCATGGCAAGCGATTATCTTGAATTGCTTTGAGTTAATGCTCTTGTGGGTGTACCGTATCATATGTTGCCCACTGATCCCAAATCATTCAAGGCTTCAACTTACAAATGAGAAGAGAGCTTGCCATTAGAGGGTGGAGGGGTTAGCAAAGGCTTGGGAATAGTTGGTGGCAACCTGCCAAGTTCCTAATTGAAAACCAGTGATGATGACTCACAAGTAGTGCATTACAAGCTCTAGTTTCAACCATTTGTCAGAAGTTATAAGTTTTATTATATTATTACTGTGCACAGAATATATTACTTGCAATAACAGGGCAGGCAGATAATTAATGTATGACTAATAGAGGTAAAAAGTGTCTGCTGCGACTTGTGCCATTGATGAGGCAGGGCCTGGTGCCCATCAGCACATGGCATATCCGGTAAATATTTGTGTTATAGTAATTTATTTTAGATCTGTAATATGGTGTGAAGAGGGGCCAACTCTGTGAAACAATGGCCACTTCCAATTGATGGACATTAATCAACATGCAGTGGTAATGAAATAATGGTATGCAGCAGATCTTTCATTTTGAATTACTTGCATTAACTGCTGGATATTTCTTATTGTTCATGAAAGCTTCTCCATCATTTCATTTCAAACCTACCCATAATCTATACCTTCCAATTTAAGTGCTACAATTGACATCTCATCTACTGTTTCAAATGTAATAGTCTGTAGGGAAAACTGAATACATTACTCACTAAATCAAACGTATTCAAAGAAAAGTTGTGCAAAAAATGTCTAATTCAATTTTCAAAAAGATCTTTATAACTATCATGAAATGTTACCTCTACTAAATCTTCCCTCCTTGCATAAATGTAGAAAATTAATAACATAACTTTTTTTTTAAATTACTGCATAACAAGATATATTTCTTTCTAAATACAGTATTTTTCTGAGTACCTTCACATAACACAAGGCATGAAGCACTCTTTGAAATTAGATATTATGCACAAAACTATACTTACTACTCGCCTATAATCCAGATTACGAGAGATGCCAACAGTTGTGATTATATTGACCTGCTTTCTACCTTAGGATCCTTAAAAAAATGTTATTAAAAATACCGGAAGAATTTTGAATAATAATTACTACTATGTGGATATCTGTGCATGTCAATAAGTTTTTCGTAATGCCCATTGCGTAAATTTTCTTAACTGATGCCACAAAGAATACTTAATGACTGCTACTAACATTTATGATTCTGTACCCTCATTTGGCCAGTAACAAGTACTATGTTTCTAATGTTCTATTTATAATTTTTTAATTCAGAATATTATTTAATGCTGATATTTTGTCTACCTTAATTAATCTAACTAGGTATGTCAACACCTGTATACCATCTGAAAATGTCTTTTGAGCATTGAAAATCAATTCTTAAATTCTAAAGTATATTTTAAATCTCAATAAGGAGTGTGTTTTTAATTATTTCAGGCATAACCTTGGGGAATTGTTCCATGATGAATAATGTCAAAATAAAGCTATGTAAATCCACATGAAAAATAAACTTTATTTAGAAATTTATTTTTCATATGGATTTATAAAATTATATTGTGACATTGTACATCAACAAGTATGTATATTTACGTAATTTGTGTCCTTATGTAATTTTTTTATAATTGTGGAACTAATCTATGTTTTTGCCTTTCTTTTTGTCAAATGATTATTCCCTTCAACAAATAAATAATATTGCAACTGCTTCTGGCAGATTTTATGCATAGATTTCAATTTTCCATGGAACCTCGCTTAGTAAGCATAATACTTTCCAGAATCACATTCATAATGTGGAACCCTCATTATGTGAAACAAATTTTCCCATATATATTATTGTAAAATATGAAATGTTCTATGGCAAAGAAATTAATGACCTAAAGTGGAATCTTGATTAATGAGCACCTCGCATTGATAACAATAATAAGTTGCCACACTGGGGCCACTCGGCACTCTTCTTTGGCACCAGGTGCAGGGTAGATGACCTCCGCTCAGTACCTGTCTGAAGCATCAGCTCAAATTCCTTCTTGGCAATGGCAAGTTTGTCCTACTCTCCCATTCTTAGGGTGATCAATCCTACCATTCCTCAGCAGCCTCCCATATTATCTCAACACACAAAGAGAAGAGTGCATTTTTCCAAGCATTTAGCAGACTTTGTGACTTAGTGACATTTCAGTTTTTTCTCCTTCTCCTTTATGTTATCTAATTTTTCTTTGTAGTTGCTACTGTGATGTATAGTTTTTTTTGTGTGTGTTTTAAAATTGCTTTGTGAAGTGCCAATGACAATTTCTCTCTCTTTCTCTTTGCAAGAGTATGCTCCGCATCTGCCAAGGGGGGTGATGTGGTGGTTCATGCCCATCATTTGTTGTGGGATTCAGGGGTAGCGGTTCATGCCCATCATTTGTTTTGGGATTCAGTGGTGTGCAGCGAGATGCTACCCCAGGCACCCAGACTGACGTCCAAATCAGTCACTAAAAGAACACAAACGTGACGGTTCACCTCCCTTGTGCACGACGCACTACAGTAGAAATAAAATGTTCTAGTTTAAGAGATATTTTAAAATTCTAGGATAATCTGTGAGATACCCTCTCACCATGGGCCAAGTTCAGTGTCATGTCGCGGTCACGTTTGGTGGGCCCTGGATCCTAAACTAGGCCATGAGCATGGGGTAAGCGAAAGCCTGGAGGAAGAGTAAGTTGTACTTAGTTTTTATGCAAAATTGTAGAAAAAAAATGTTCTAGTTTAGGAAGTATTGTTAAGTACTTTCTGATTTACGATGTGAAAGGACAACTCTGGCGATGATAGTGGGCCCTGAATTCTATACTAGGGCATGAGCATGGGGCAAGTGAAAGCATGGAAATAGAGTAAGTTGTGCTTAGTGTTTATGCTAAATTGTAGGAAAATAAATGTTCTAGTTTAGGAGGTATTGTTGAAAACATTTTCCAAATATTAAAAGTTTTCCTTTCGCAATAACAGATGACTTGCTGCTTGGGCTAACTTAAGTTTAGTTAAGGTTATAGGTCCGTATATCATACGAGGGTCATCCGGAAAGTAGTACCCGTTCGTGAAATAAAGACACAAAAGTAAATATTAACAAACATAAAAAATTTTATTTGAAAGAGGATACTTTAAACTACTTCTCAACATAATCTCCAAGCAAATTAAGGCATTTGTCATAACGTGTGACAAGTTTCTGTATTCCTGCTGCATAGTCCTTCGCCGCCAGCTCATTGAGATACAGGGTCACTCCTTCTTTAAGTTCTTCATCGCTGTCAAATCTTTTTCCTGCCAAAAAGTCTTTAAGCTTTGTAAAGAGATGAAAATCTGAAGGGGCCAAGTCCGGGCTATACGGTGGATGGTCGAAAGTTTCCCATTTGAATTGCTGCAAAAGTTTTTGTGTTATCCCAGCTGCATGAGGCCTGGCATTGTCATGAACGAGAATGACACCAGTAGACAATAGACCTCGCCGCCGATTTTGTATTGCCCGCCGTAATTTCTTTAATGTTTCACAATACGCATTGGCATTAATAGTGTCTCCACGGGCCATAAAATCAATAAGCAATACACCTCGTCGATCCCAGAAAATGGTTGCCATGAGTTTCCTGGTGGACAGAACTGTCTTGAATTTTTTTGGTTTGTTTGGTGAATGAGCATGATGCCACTCCATTGACTGTCGTTTACTCTCAGGTGATGCATAACAAACCCATGTTTCGTCACCAGTAATTATGCGAGTCAAGAAAGAGTCTCCTTCATCAGAATAACGTCCCAAAAACGTCAGTGCTGCAGCCATACGCTTGGTTTTGTGCTCATCTGTAAGCATGCGAGGGACCCATCTTGCACAAATTTTTGCATAATGTAGATGGTGTTTAACAATTTCATGAACAATTGTTCGAGAAACATTGGGAAAATGCTCACAGATGTCATCAATTGTGACGCGCCGATCGTTCCTCACGAATTCGTCAACTGAGCTCACCAGTTGGTCTGTAATGACAGACGGTCTCCCCGAACGCTCATCGTCGTGTGTGTTCCCCCTCCCCATGTTGAAGTTGCGACACCACCGCCGAACAGACGACTCGTCCATTACATTGTCTCCATACACCTCCTTTAATTGGCGATGAATATCACATGGGCGAACGTTTCTTGCATCGAGGAATTTAATCACTGCCCTCACTTCACAACTGGCGGCGTTCTCAATTTTTTTAAACATTGTAAACAATCACAGAAACAACACAGGCAATGCTAGCGTCACGCAACTTGGCTCAGAGAAGGCAGACAAGCCACTGAAGCTATCTGACCTCGTCCAGCGGCTACTCGCGTCGTCAGCACTTCATGCGGCACGAACGGGTACTACTTTCCGGATGACCCTCGTATACTATGTAATTAATTCTCTTCTTACAATTGCTATTGATTACAGGGAGTATTATTGAGTATATAATGTCCAATGTAGTGAGATTAATGCAATGGATTAGGAGATTTACTTAGTTACTTCGTGCAAAACTATGCACATTTTATACGACTGAAAAATCCAGATCCTCACCGGCCAGTCGTGGGCTAGCTCTCTGTGGGCTAAGTTCAGTTAACTGATTACTTTTTATTATAATTGAAAGATTAATTTCCTTGCATAAGTTTCACCAATCAACGTAGAAAGTTTGTTTTGAGCACCTTCACACTCATGTGAAGGTAAGAGTGTAATGACAGCTATTGGAATTATTATTAGGTAATCTACCGGTTGAGGTAGGTTTTGGATGTACACAACTAGGTAGGGGAGAGGATTGCATCTTGGGGGATGCTAAATGAGATCGGGTGAAGTTCAGAGATGATGGAGTGGGGATGGATGTAGGAAGTGCAGTCTCTGGTGAAAGATTGGATAGTTTTAGTGAGATATGTAGGAATGGGTAACTGCTTGAGTTTATGGATCAGGCCCAGGGTCCAGGCCACATGATCAAAGGCCACTTCGAGATCCAGAAACAGGGTATGAGTGATTTGGCCAGAGTTAAAGCTGGATGTGATGGTTTCTACCAGTGGCAGAATTTGGCGAGAAGTAGACATTTTTGCCCTAAAGCCTGTCTTCTTTGGCCGAAAGAGGGAATGTTCATGGATAGTAGAGAGGAGTTGCTGGGGTAGGGTACGTTAGAATTGATTTCCAATGATGGAAAGAAACCTGATGGATCTGTAGGAAGAGATTAGGTTTCTGGATTTTAAGGGTGTCGGAAGGAGGATGACTTTTGCTGTCTTTCAGGAGAAGGGGGCAGCGGGGGAAGTGGAGCAGAGTGATGAAAAATTTTGCACAAATTGTGCATTTGGAGGGTTCTGGTTTGTGCACCTAGCATTCTGTGTGTGTATGAGCACCACAGCATATGCAGCAGGAGGCCAAACCGCATGACTTGTGTGTGGCCCAGACGTTGGCATTTCATGCACTGGTGTGGTCCTACTGATGGTTTAAATGATTCCAGAGTAACCTTTAAACCACAATGATATTGGATTTTTAGGAATTTTTTGATATCTACTTTCTTTGCCAGTTTTAGTTGAAGAAATGGGAGAGTGTGCACGGGAAGTACGAGAGATTACAGGTCAGATTTAAGACTCTGAGCTTCTCTTGCCTTCTTTTCAGAGTTTGTTGGTTTTGTGGTTAGTATTAGCACAAAGCCTTCCACAGCAAGACCATGAACTGTAAGAGCATCATGAATTCCTGCAGTCAAGGGGTTTTTTTTTAGATGCCCTGCAGGACTAGGAGTGGTTTCTTGACCTCTTCCAGTTGATAGGTAAAGTATTCCTGTTTCATTTCAGTAAAAAGTCGACTTAGAGCTCTGATATTAAGAATCTTGACGCATTATGTTTTTATTTGGGCACCCATGGCATTACAGACTCAGGGGGGATTTGCAGGAAGGAGTCATTGATCTTTTTTTTATGGACCATACAGTGACATCTTTGTGGAAAATACAGGATCCACTGTACAAGCAACGTGCATTCTCTGGGAAAAAAAATAGATTTTTTGATTGGAGAAATGCTTAAAATTCTTAAAAATACTCTCCCCCTGCATCAATACACTTGCGGAGATGTGTCTGCCACGCCCGGAAGGCACCCTGAAACTCCTCGATGGGAATGTCGAGGAAAAGGAATAACTCAATCATGCAATTTAATTAATAAATTTATACCATTTCAAAAGACACATGTTTAATAGATAGAAGGGGTCCTGGAATATGATTTATGACAGTGGTGACCATTTTAAATACAATTATGCTTATTGACAAAATTACATTTTTAAATGAGTTAATAATTGTATGAAAAAAATATCTATTGGAACAGAAAAGTATTACCTACCTTACATAGCAACAATTTCAGGGTAACAATTATTCACCTTGACCAGGATTTGAACCCAGGTCCCTCGATATCATGGAATCTCCTGCAGCTTCTTAGAATTTGTCAAAGGTAAAAAACCCTTAGTGTTTAAAGTTAGCTTAAATATCCTCAACAGCAGCGCATGACTACCAAAGCCCTGATCCCAGTCAAGACATGATTTTTACACTCTGAAATTGTTACATTGTAATGCACACTTAGGGAATGACTCTGTTAAAAGTTACTTTCATTGCATCTCCCACAGTTTGTTGGAATTACTTACCTTCATTGAAATTTGCCTGGTTGTATTTCACTAGTTTTTTTAATATTTGGTATTAAATTTGTCACTGAAAGCAGAAGAGATTTCTTCAAATTTGAGTCAGTTATTCACCACCTTGCTTTGCTTTAAATCAATGTCATGGATGAAAATGCTTGTTCATATCTGCTCCCTTGGTTTCAAAGCAACATATATGACTTGTTGCTTATTTACTTAGCTCTGGGAAAAGTTCACTTGGTAATGAATGCCAGAAATAAAGTCTATCAGAAGCATTTTGATCCGCAAAAAGCTCAGCAAATTTCATTTTCAACAACGAATTTCTTTTTCAATCAATATATTCCATTTTTATGTTAGTGGGCATCTGAATTACGTTTTGTTCACCAAGTGAAAATGGGTTTATAAATGCCAATATGCAGGCTTTTTCTTCAGTAAAATCATGAAAACAGCTTTCAAATGCTTTGAAACATCTTGATTTTTTTTCAATTGATTTAATCAAACTGCTATTATCCACAGGACATTCACGACGCTATACAAAAACCACGCTAATACGCTCAATAAAACACTGTTTCAAACTCCGCACCTTGATGGCTCCCTCAGAACTGACTTACCATATAAAATGCTCGAGGATAATTCCAACGTGACATCAATCACAAGGATGCATCGAACCGCTTACAATCATCCATTGTGCCACGTTTGGCACATGTGCCGTAGTTTTACCATTCCTGGACTAGAGTAAAGTGGTTGAATTAATGAATGTATTTCAGAATATTGGAGGAATTGGCAATTTATGAGAAGCAAAAAAAAACATCTCAGATGGCTCAGCTGTGATCGTTGGAGCCCATTATCATCCATGCGTAAATATGGAGGAAATGTTGAAAGGGAAATCGGAAGATCTGTCATAGGAATGAAAGTCAGGGAGGTACACATAAAATCTTGTGTGTAGATGATCAAGCTTTAGTTTGCCAGTCAGCCTCTGAAATTCCACTGTGCAAGCTTTGCTGAGTGCAGTGAAATCATAGTGCTTTAGTGCAATGAGATGCACTTTAATTAACTTTTAGTAGTTCTGTAGGAATGTTTTCAACACCCATTTCCTTTTTGGTTTTCAATTTCCTCATTGTTCTTTCTGTCTTTCCATTATTTAAGCCATAAAATAAACTATTCTATGCACACCATATTCCGTCGTCATATTGTTTCTGGTTTAATTTCTCTATCATTCCCCTAAAATCTCCTCCGTATTCCTTCTCCTCACAATGGTCTTTTGTTGCTCAACTAGTTTTCTTGACTTATGTTGGATTGTTTGTGATTATTTTCCTTAGTACTTACTAACATTTATCTACTTTTCTATCTTTATAACCATTAAGCCCATAATCTATTCTTTTCTTGTCCTTTTCCCACTAACAGCTCCTATAATTTTACCGAAGGCTGAAGATTTATTTCCATTTCCTCTTGATAGTTCGCAGCTTCTTTCACTAACACGTGATTTTTTCTGCAGCCGTATTCTTTTTCCTTGTAAATCCAATCAATTAAAGTCAATGGTTCGAATCCCTGTAACGACTTTAAATTGTATTTAATAATGTACGAGTTTTGTTCAAATATTAACGGGAATTTTAATTTTTCGGAATATAATATTTATTTATTCTTATAAATTGATGTTGTCACCTTCAAAGCAGTCCCCATTTGAGATTATGCATTTGTGCCAGCGCTCCTTCCAATCCCCGAAACACTTCTGAAACTCGATCTTAGAGATAGTCTTTAGTTCTTTCAGCAATGCGCTTTTAATGTCATCTACGGCTGTAAAACGACGCCCCATCAAGGTTCTCTTTATTTTTGGAAATAGGAAAAAGTCACACGGAGCCATATCTGGCGAATATGGAGGCTGGGGCATCGTTACAATATTGTTTTTGGCCAAAAATTCACGAACAAGCCATGAAGTGTGAGCTGGTGCATTATCGTGGTGCGAAAGGCATTTTGGAACGAATTTTGCTGCCACGCGTTTCATACCCAAAAAATTGGAAAAAAATGTACATGTAATGTGGAACAAGATCCAATCGATATACCAACATCATCAGCGATACCTCTAATTGTGATTTGGCGATCATTGACAACCATTTGTTTAACTTTTTCCACGTTTTCATCGATTGTTGTGCTGAGGCGTCCAGGGCGTTCGTCATCTTCAAGGTCTTCACGGCCTTCTTGGAAACGCTTATATCACTCGTAAACTTTGTTTTTACTCATAGCAGACTCACCATAGGCCTTTGTTAACATTTCACCCACTTGGTTACACTTTATTTCATTTTTTACACAAAATTTGATACAAATTATTTGATCCATTTCTTTTAGAAACAAAAATCACCGAGCTCATACAACACGTCTTAGTGGTTGTCACGTTAAATCTGGCTTAAACCTTAGTGGCTGTCACAGACAAAGTCCACAATGAAAACAGCTGAAAGTTTAATCATTCTTCAGGGGCATGGAAACCAACATACTAAAAAAAGTTTGACAATCAGACTCTCCAAGCCCGCGAATTGAAAAAATTCCCGTTAATTTTTGAACACACCTCGTATTGCATTCACATTTAGCCGTGAAATAAATTTGTTCGCGTTAGATTCCGTAGTTTATTTATTATTTTATTCCTTAGTTTTTTTTCTGGTTTATGAGATATTGCTAAAAACGTTTTCCTTATAAGCATTTTCCTTTCGCTATGAAAGACGACTTGCCGCTTGGGCTAACTTAAGTTTAGTTAAGGTTATAGGTCCGTATACCATATACTACGTAATTAATCCCGTTCTTACAATTGTAGTGACTACAGGGAGTATTATTGAGTATAATATTGTGTGTCCAATGTTGTGAGATTGATGCAATGGACTAGGAGATTTCCTTAGTTGCTTCGTGCAAAAATATGTATGTTGGTATGACTGAAAAATCCAGATCCTCACCGGCCAGTCGTGGGCTAGCTCTCCGTGGGCAAAGTTTAACTAACTTATTATAGCAGTATGGGTCCCTTAAACCAATTTACGTTTTGTAGACTCTGTCTGTGTACTAGTGCGAGTCTTGCCGATATATTCGATATAGGAAATAGCGACGGCTGCTTAGTGAAAGAAACTATTGAGGAGTTACTGCAGCTCAAAGTAAGTACATGAGAGTTGAACTTTTTTTAAGGGCGTGTTTACTTTGAAACCGTATTGATACTGCATGGAAATGTTTATTTTCGGTTTGAGAGGATTTAACGTGTATTTATATTAATAATTACCGCACAGTGCAGTGTCACGCATGTATCCCTGGTGTGACAACTTTTCTTTCAATGCCACTGCTCATGGTCAATTTGTATTCCTAAACATTGGATTTCTCCAACGACGTCACCTGATTATAGTTTTAAATACTTAGGTAATGAGAGTGAACGGGTGGCCATGGTTGACGTGTAGCAGTTGCCGGGAAAAGTTAAATGATTTCCGCCTAGTTAAAATCAGTTGCATTGAATCCAAGGTGGCCTTCGAGAATCGGTTTCCTCAGAAGGTATGTGTGCACAACTCTAGCAATAAGAAAACAACTTTCAACTGCTGATTAACAACCACCCACTCTCGTTTGAAAAACCTGAACAAAAGGACAATATTGATCCACGAAATATTCATGTCAGAAACTCTTCGGGGCAGTGTGTGAAGTATCAGTCATCCTACCACAACTTGAAAAGGTGCTGATTGTTAACATGAATTTTGTTCCAAAAATAATATTAGGGATGATTAAAAGAAAACAAATTGCCGAAGGACAGGGTTGAAAAGCATAGTATGAAATATGGAACGTAGTGTTTCTTCCCCTTCCTATTAACTACAGCCTTGAGGTGGCAGAAGTGCTTGCCCTTCGGTGACCCTAGGGATGTGCTCGCGTGAGTTGTGATTACTGCACCCAATAGGGCCGCCCATGCCAGGTAGCGGGGCAAAAGGTAGCATGTGAAGCGTCTGCAAAGAAACAGGCCACAGAATTATTTCGATAACAATTTCCAAAATTTGCTAATTGTTATCAAATTACAAGTAACATATACAATGGTTCAGGCATGTGGTGGTCTACAAAGTTTCCGACTCAGAAAATTTCAGAAAAAATGTCTTGTATCTTTGTTAGGGCGGAAACTTTTCAGACCACCGTTGTACTTTTGACGGAAATAAATATGTTCCAGCACTCAACACACCCAATTTTTAAGAATGCTTCATATTATATTTGAGAAAATGGTCCCAGGTACTGGAAACATCACACTGCTTGGGCGTAGGTCAATTTGCTCAGAGGCATGACTAGGATTCACTACATAAAAAGAGACGTTTCAGGCGTGATATGGTGGAATATCATGATTAATTAAAATTGGTAATTTTCCACGAAATAAAATTTTTATTAATTCGACTGGTTTCGATGTAACTACATCATCTTCTGGTAACAGTCATTTCTCATTGCCTACTAAATATGCTGAAAAGCAAGTAAGGGGAAGGTAGTGGAAAATGGGGGAAAGAGGGAGGGGAGGTGGAACGTGGGCAACAAGGATGACGTATGAGAGGGGAGAAAAGGTGCGGGGGAGGAAAAAGGGGTGGGTGGGAAAATAACACAGTGCGGAAAAACCTCGTGGCTGGATGGAGGTGGTGTCCCGTTTAGGGGGAACCCTCGGTGCGGCGCTGAGCTCCTCGGGCCATGGAGACCGGGGTTTCCCCCATCATTGACCGGGCGCAGATATCCATGCACAAAGAAGTGTGCGAAAAGGAGTAAAAATTTGGGATCACTGTCTATATGGTTCCAAGGAGGGATGGGGGGGGAGGGAAGCCCTAGCGAGGGTTTAGGGAGGGGTGGAGTTGGGATTTTACTTGCAAACGTCGGGGAGAGAGTGGGGGGGGTTTGGGGTGGGAGTTGTCCCGCAGTGTGGGCCTTTCCACATCGACCATGAAGAAAGGGGTGGGGACAAAAGGTGTCCCGCCTTCTTTGGGATAACATGGTCAGAGAGTGCACAGGGGGCTGGAGGGGAAATTCCATTTGGTAAAGGAAAAGGGATCACTGGTCATTTATACGTCAAGGGAAGGTGATGGAGAGGAGGGGGGAGGGTGAAGATAAAAATTGGACTTCATTGATGAGGTCCAAGTCCTTCAATGGGTTTTTCGACACACATCAGTGAACATAGGAAAGGTTATGTCACAGGTCATACCAATTCTGTATTTGCTAAACATCTTCTTGATTCCAACCATTTCTGCAATTTCGATTTCAAAGTTCTTCACAACCTGACAAAAGGAAGGAAGGCGGATGCCATGGAACAGCTGGAAATCATACATCGCAAGGTATCGGTCTCCATGGCCCGAGGAGCTCAGCGCCGCACCGAGGGTTCACCCTAAACGGGACACCGCGAGGTTTTTTCGGACTGTATTATTTTCCCACCCACCCCTTTTTCCTCCCCCGCACCTTTTCTCCCCTCTCATACGTCACCCACGTGGCGCACTTTACACTACCTCCCTTCCCTCTTCCCCCCCTTTTTTCACTACCCTCCCCTTACTTGCTTTTCAGCATATTTAGTAGACAATGGGAAATGTCTGTTACCAGAAGATGATGTAGTTACATCGAAACCAGTCGAATTAATAAAAATTTTATTTCGTGGAAAATTGCCGATTTTAATTAATTCACTTGGAGGACACACAAGTGTTTCACCTCTCAGTAGAATTTTGCTTTCTGCATCAAACATGCCCAGTTTCTGGCTCAATATTCAACCGAATTTTCACTTTTGAGTAACAATTCACTATTTTACTCAATATTTGCAAATTATTTCTGTCTTTGCAGTTATTTCTGATGCCTGAAAATATCAACATATCTGCAAATACCTCACTGAAACCTAATGCTGTTTTATTGGTACCAATAGCTCACCGACCAGCAGTAACAAACAGTCACACTCAGCATACCCCACCATCCCTCTTCAAACCGTTGACCCCAAACTATAAACCATTTTCTATGAATAAAAATAGCTGGAATGCTTATGATGAAGAGCATATTGAAGAGAATGAGTTCCAAAGGGCAGAATCATGCGAGACAAATGAGGATCCCTTGGAGCCAGAGCTGGAGGCAGCGAAATCTCAGCAAGCAGTCGATTCAGCAGAAGTGGTAGATGGCGGGAGTGAAGGGATGTAAAACAATGACCAGTTGACGGCAGGTGATGGTCTGACAGAGATCGAAGAAACAGATGTGAAAAATGTGAGTTTTAATTATAACAGTTATTCTCTAATACTGGTGTTTATAACATTTTAATTAAACTCGATTTAAATATACAAATAACGTAGCTATGGTCGTGAATCAATGTAAACAAAAAATACTGGGAACGTAAACTTGAATGGCACTAAATAATAAAAAATAAATAATAAATAAAATAATAATAAATAATAATAATAAATAATAATAAATAATAATAATAATAAATAATAATAATAATAATAATAAAAATAAATGTAATTAAATTTTAATAATAATAAAATTTAAAAAAACACATACACACACACTAAAAAATTTGAAACAAATAATTTTTAAAAAATTTTAAAAATAATAATAAAATAAATAAAAAATAATAAAACAAACTTACAACCACTCGATCGCTAGGGTGAGTTACGAAATAACTTTCACTCTCGTGAATAACATTCACACAATCACTCAGGGTTTGCAAGGATCCCTCTTTCATTCCTTTGCCTCTTATGTCAGTGACCCGTCAATCCCACAAATAAATGAAAATTATTAAAGGATGTAAAGAAACAAATCAACTTCCGTGGATACACAGTCACTCAATCACTCAGGTGTGCTCGAAAACATTGAATTTTGTGATTCACAAATACTCACACGTTCAGGGTTTACCAGGATTCCTCCCAGACCAATCACACAGAAATAACTAACCGGTAAATAAGGGACTTCGGTAAAAATTTCATGTGATTGGCGGGTCCCTGGCCTAGGAAGAATCCTGGTAAACCCTGAACGTGTGAGTATTTGTGAATCACAAAATTCAATGTTTTCGAGCATACCTGAGTGATTGAGTTACTCTGTATCCACGTAAGTTGATTAGTTTCCTTACATCCATTTATAATTTTCCTTTATTTGTGTGATTGACGGGTCACTGACATAGGAGGGATCCTTGCAAAGCCTGAGTGATTGTGTGAATGTGATTCACGAGAGTGAAAGTTATTTCGTAACTCACCCGAGTGATTGAGTGGTTGTAAGTTTGTTTTATTATTTTTTATTTATTTTATTATTATTTTTTTATTTTAATTTTTTAACATTATTTGCTTCAAATTTTTGTGTGTGCGATGTTTTTTTTTAATTTTATTATTTTTGTTATTATTTAAGTACATTTATTATTATTATTATTTTATTTATTTGTTATTTATTTTTTAATATTTAGTGCCATTCAAGTTTACGGTCCCGGTATTTTTTGTTTACATTAAACTTGATTGTTTTAACAAACTGTGACTGACACTAAAAGCATAGGAAAGAGTATGTCAGCTTACTCCTTAGCTTCCTTCATTGATTGCTTTCTCACAACTGCATGTGGTAAATCACTTCTTTACCTGTCAATTTATCCATCTTTCTCCTGTTGAAAAATATTTCCATGGAACCCTAAATGCATTAGCTCTTGCCTTCTCAGCGTTATTCATTTTCCATCTGTTTCATGCAAATATGTTGAGATCTAGTTGCTCTAATGGATTTGAACTGGATTGTAAGATAGATTTAGTTGAAATGTTTTACTTCGAGATAGCCTCCTCAAGATAGTTTTTGTGTACTTTAATTGTATTCCACTAAATATTTTAATTTAAATCACCTATTCCTGCTATAGATCAACTACGTCTCAAAGGTAGGCTTTTAATAAACTGAATGGTTTGAGGCGTTACTTTGTGGAAGCGATTCATAACGGAAAAAGAAAATACTTAGTTCTTCCACACAAATTTAATTACACACGACCTAGGTTTTGACTCACAAAGTCATCATCAGGTAAAGAAACAGAAGAGACACCGCTTTATATAGTGGACAGAGGAGAGGAGAGGGGAGGTGTTATTGAAGGTCGGAGGGGTAACTGGTGTGTGAGAAGGTAGGAAAGGGAAGGGGCGGTGGTTGAGGGGGGAGAGGGTGGCTGGGTATGGTGTGTTAGGGTGGGAGAGGGGCTTTGGAACAGAGGGAGGTCAAGTAGGGGGGAACGGGAGGTAAAGGTCAGGTCATTAACTAATACACCCTTCTGATGACTACTTTTGGAAATTTCCAACTGTTCCAATGTATCTAATCTTAAACCTTTCTTCTCTAAGTGAAGAATTTCGGGAACACAGTCACTGGTGTGGTTATTGTCCATGAGGTGCTTGGCAAATTGAGAGGAGGGGTTTCCGTTTTTAAAACAGGCGTGGTGTTCTTTCGCAAGTTCACTAAGCTTCCTCCCGGTTGGTCCGATGTAATAGGCAGAGCACTCACAACGCAATGTGGAAACTCCACTCTTATCCATTATGGGAATTTTGTCCTTGTTTTTGGATAATAGGTTTCCTAAGTTGCCTTTATTGTAGAAGGCCGGTTTAATTCTGTTTCCTGTGAAGGTTCTGGTCACTTGACGGGATGGATTGCCTAGAAATAGAATTCTTTTCCATTTCGAAGAGTCTACTTTGGGGATTGGTTTGAAAATTGATGCCACTGCTATTTTTTCCAATACAAATTGTCAACTAATTCAGAGCGGAAACCGTTGTTTTCAGCTATCACTTTAATTGCGTTGAGTTATTTTTGTGTGTTTTGAGGGGACAAGGGAATGGTGGTTAAGCGGTGGACCATTGCGTTGAAAGCAGCTCATTTTTGTGGGAAGTGGTGTCTAGATGTGGAGTGAATGATATGGTCTGTGCACGAATCTTTTCTGAAAATGGAGGAGTCCAGACGCCGTTCATATTTTGTTATGGAAATGTCTAAAAAATTAATGGACTTGTTAAGTTCTTTTTCCATTGAGAATCTAATGTTTTTGTCGAAAGAATTTAAAAATATGAAAAAACTGTCGAGTTGTCCATGTGAATGAACCAGCCCATACACAAAATACATCGTCTACGTAACGGTGCCAACAGACTATGTTTTTTACCAAGTATTTGGAAGAGGAGAACAGAACACTTTCCATCTGGTCCATATACAGGGTTCGTCCGGAAAATAAGTGTACTGAGCTCAGGAAAAAAAATTTATTACACTTTTACATATCTTAAGCTAATATTCCTCAAAATAGGACCCTTGTGAGTCGATACACTTGTTCCAGCGGCGTTCCCATTCCTGGAACGCTCCCGCGAAGACATCATCGGCAACCTCTCGAAGACACGTCGTCACGGCCTCTTTGACGGCGTCCAAAGTCCCGTATCGCGTTCCTTTCAAACTTCTCTTTATCTTCGGAAACGGAAAGAAGTCCGGTGGTGCCAAGTCCGGGCTGTAGGGCGGGTGCGGCAGCGTTGCCATGCCGTGCTTGGCCGAGAAGTCCGACACGACAAGCGCGGTGTGAGACGGTGCATTGTCGCTCAGGTTGTCAGTCATAGGGTTGATCGCTGGCCGGACGCGGGCGACTCGTTTTCGAAGCCTGTCGAGCACTTGGACGTAAAATGCAGCATTTACAGTTTGTCGTTCAGGTACAAATTCGTAGTGGACGACTCCCCTTTTGTCAAAAATCCGGAAAAAATCAGTGCACTTTTCTTCAGGACGAACCCTGTAGATGTGTGTGTTTTACATGCATTAAGAAATAATATGGATGAAGAAGTTGGTAGGGCATATGATCAGCTAGAGGACATAATCATGGGTGTTATTCTTCAAGGCTTGGTCAAAAAAGTGCCATATTTGTAATCCTTGGCGCGTACATTCTTAACTCTGCAAATCCTGAAGTGGAAACAAAGTTTTGCTGGGCATTCCAACTAAAGTCATGCCTTTTTGAAGTTGAAGATACTTGTGGACACAAAAGCAACCTCAATTCCTTGCAGAGTTCACTGTACATAAAAGTTTGTAAACTTCCCTGGGACCACAGATTCCTCAGGTGTTCACTGGGGTAGCAAAATTGCCAATTTCTTTGCCTCATCAGCCTACTTCGACCAAGTATCATTAGCAAGTGACTTATTGTTACAATCTTTTATGTTTTCTTTACCCAGCAAAACCATCCCATAAGAGATGGCTTCCCAACCGAGCTTCTATTGTAGTGTATTTGATCTGTGACACAAGCAAAGGTTGGGGGAAGGGCAGCATGGTTGTCATTTTGTGAAAAGAAGTGTTTAACAAAATGCATACCCTACAAGATCTATTCAGTTGTATGCTCAATTTGTTTCTTTATTCTAAGTCTTTGCAAACCTTTTCTTTACATCTTCATTGTATGAAAAATTCTTAAATAAAATACTGATGTGGTGACTAATTCTAGTGGGATACAAATGAATGTCTTTGTTGTAAATATAAAATGAATGTACCTATGGTCGTGAAGCATTGAAAACGAGATAGCTGGTTTCATTTCATGTATCAAACTTCCTGGGAAACCACAGGGGCCACACCGAAAGGAACTGACCCCTGACCCCACTACCTTGCGATATGAATTTCAAACACAAAATAGAACTTAGTATTGGGTTAGGTCTCTGCATTAACCTAAAAAGTCAACCTTCAGTTTGTTTACCGTGACCTGGGGATTTAGTAAGCCAATTCAATTCTCCCACCATCGGACTCAGACTGGTCTGAGCATAAATCTACTGATGTCTTTTGAGCTAATGATTGCTTAGTTTCATGCATTCTATGATAAAACAGAAACCATTACAAGGAATAATTACTTGTATAGTGCTTCTCCACTACATAATGAATTTATTATCGACCAGGTTTTGACTCACTACATCATCTTCTGGTTCATTTTTGGGGAGATGATTCTACATATCAAAACCTGGTCAGTTATAAATTTTTGTCCTGTAGAAAATGCTATTATTATTGATATTATTATGCCTGCCAAGTTATTCCCATCAGTTAGTCATTCAAGAAAGAAATACACCATGATGTACCTTGTCATAAAATGCTATGGCATCTAAGCTATATGTAATGCAATTGAATTAAATTAATTTTGACTGCATGTTACGTACATTGCTCTTGGATTAGCATTTGCAATTCATCTCTGTACATCTTTTACGTCTCCTTTAATATTACTGATGTTATTCTTGAACTTGGAAGAATAAATTTTGTGCAGTGGGTTTGGTACGCTCTAACTCTCTTAACTATTACTCCAATAATTTCCGCAGTCTTTCCATCCTGCCTCACCCAGTCCTTGACTGTGCTCGGATTTCGTATGATGCCCTTTGAAGAGGCCTTGCTTTCTCCACTGTAGGCAAGAATCCTGTGGTTCCCATGTAGGTTCAAATCCAACTTATGTTCCCATCACTGATTGATTCACGGGAATAATTAGGGTGACTTCCCATTCCTTCCTCAGTTGTGTTTTTAACAAAATAGCATCACTTGAAATGTCTACCCCACACTGGGTGAGTGGTGTTTGAACTGAGGAAATGGACTACCTTCAATCTAACTCCTGTAGCTTTTGCCCTTTCTGAAATAGGTGACAGGTGGAAGTATCATTGCTCCCTCCAAGCACAGCTCTAAAGGTCAACAGAACACATAAGGTCTTGCAGAACATCAAAGTCGAAGGGCTTGTGTATTCTGAAGGCTTGCTAATTCATAGAAACCCTTGATATGCAATTGCATGACTAAGGACTGGAGTTAACATTTGTCATGTTAAACCATAAGCTAATTATGGCACCACCATTGTTTTGGAGTTAGTGATAGTAAATGTTCAGCATTAATCCTCATTTTTGACATAATGTGGTAGAAATAATTTCTTTGCCTGATAATTGACTAATTAGCAGAAATTGATAATTATGTTAGTAATTAATGCATTGCTAGTTAAATTCTGGCACAAGCTATTAGTCTTTAGGTAATATTCAGTTGTTATTGCTTATTGCCTATTATATTATATTATGTGGGACCAAAGCCTTTTTGAAATTGTTTGTGTCAGGTTTCTTAAATTTCCAATTCCATGTAGACACTCTGCTCTTTCATTGTTTACAGTTCATGACAGAGGAAAATAATGCTGACTCCAGTGCAGGATGCAAAGAGAATGGAATTACAGTGGTTAGCATGGGAAATAATGAATACCAGAATGGTAGGCTCATGAATCATGCAAGTTCCAGTCTGGGCAATGTTGAATGCAGTAGCGCTGCAAAAGAGGTCAATGTAGTTGCTACAAGTGAGAAAGGGGAGTTCATCCAAGAACTACATTCATTAAGTGAAGAGCCAAGAAGTGTTGATAGTGAGCCCCCAGCTCCTCCCTCCTTAGTTTTTCCAGGATATTCACTCTCATGTCAATACATGACAAATACAAGTACCGCCAACGCTGTTGATGAAAGGGGTGAGGGTAATCTTACTCTGTGTGATAAAGGGGAACAAGTTCTGATGCCTGCTTGTAATTCATTAAGGAATTTGGAGCACACATCAGAACTTCCTGTCTACACATTTGAACAGTCTCTTTCCAAGCGTTTGTCAAATGCTCCGAGCAACATTCAGGCCGCAGTGCGTTCAGAGTTAAATCGGGAGCATGCACAAGTTGTAATGACTGAAGGATGGCAGCACGTGGAATTGGCAAAAGAAACACAAATTGTACCCAAGGATAGTGGTGGCTTAAAATGTTATCATGTGCTTCAAGATATTCGAAAGATACGATCACTTGCTGTCACACAAGCTTTCCCATGCCAATGATCCCAAGCCGTACAAGTGTCTAATATGCTCTCGGGTCTACAGTAGCCGGAAGAACCAGTTGAAGCATTGCAAAAACCATTACAATGTGCCTCAGAGGTTCGAGTGTGAAGTGTGCAATGAAGGGTTCCAACTCCGCCACTATCTGCAGCGCCACCTTCAGTCCCACAGAGCCAACAACAGCTACTCGTGCCAGATATGTGGTCAGACTTTCAAGTCCCACCACCTGCGGGCGAGGCATGTGGCCAAGCACAGCGGGCCCCAGTTCCGTTGTACCCACTGCGCCAAGGCCTTCTTCCTCAAGGCTGAGCTAAAAGACCACCAGCTCGTGCACAACAACAAGAAATCGTTCCGGTGCAACATATGTGGTAAGGGCTTCAACAAACGGCAATACTTGCAGTGCCATCGACAGCTTCACGATGAGGAAAAGCGGCATGCTTGCCATGAGTGTGGTGCAAAGTTTGCACAGTATGCATCGCTGTGGCAACACAGAAAATGGCACCAAGGCAATAAGCAATTTGTATGTGAGGTGTGCAGCAAGGGTTTTGTTTTGAACTGTCAACTCAGACAGCATGCAAAGAGGCATGCAAAGGTTCCTAAGAGGAATGGTGGCAAGGCTAATGCAAAGACTGTGGAAAAAGCAGATGGTAAGACTGAGACAACTGGTGCCAATGAGGTTGATGGACAGCCAGGGGTATCTTGAACAGTGGTGAGAAAGCTCATGTGAAAATTCTTCTCCTAGTAAGTTCCATTTTTTTCACGGCTAGTGCAAATCACATTAGCTTTGAGAGGTTATTCCAGAGGTTTTGTATGCATCAAATCTTCAGTTTTAGGGATATGTTCCCTCAATGAAGCTGAAGTCCAATCAAGAGTTTGTGATTCATGGCTTAAATATTTTGCCTTTGTTTAGACTGGTGGATGAAATTGTCCCATGCAATGTACTTGAGAGAAATTCGTTATAATCAAGTCAGCAAGTGATCTGTAGATCCTAGATTCTTTAGGTCCTAGTTTCATCATTGTTAATTTATTGTTCCAAATCCACTACAAAGACATAATTATCATCTGAAACTTGACTTTTCATTCCCTCCTAATTTTCAATAGGGAAATTGTTTATAAGTTCAATGCAGACAGGAAGAATTTATAAATATTGCATTTGAACTTGCATGACTGTGGTAATTTGGTTTATAGGTACTGAAAATATTGTCTCTGAAAATGGTGGGTAGCACTGGATAAAATTCATTCATATGAAATATTTGAGGAGTCTAACTAAGAAAATAAGAAGAAGGGTATATTTATTTTAACCAGATATCATTATAATTGGTATTCTACTGGTGAAGGGAGATTTTCGATGGACCAACTTATGCAACAAATTTACTTGCCTCTCATTGCAGAAAATGAACCTGACCTCCAACACTGCGCAATAAGTCCCTCTTAAACCTTTGCACTCTGGTGCCTTTTTCCTTGATTTCCTTAGTCTACTCGGGATTAAATTTTTTAAATACCCCATATAGTATTTACTAAGCCTGGCACTAGAATGAAAAACTGGAGTTTCTTTTCATACAAACTAATTTAATTGGATCTTTTTACGTAATTATTGATAAATTTATTGATAAACCATAATTTAAACTCTATAATTTTTCATTGTATGATATTTTTGGAAGGATTTAGCAACATGAAGACCTGGGTTACCTTCACATGTCTCACAGATATATACTATATATTGTCTCTCTTCTTCCACCTTTGATTTTTCCATTAGAGCAAACCGCAAAATTTTTATGATTTTTTTTAGGGTGAGGTGTGACTATATGGAGTTTCCCATCTAAACATTGCTCTGTTTGTGGATGGTAATCTAACCACGGAAGTTTGTGACACATCTCGGAATTCTCCAACGAGATCGGGTACTAGTTTCATAATAAATTTCACATGTGAGATCAGTTTTTCATTTTTTCTTTCTTGGCCTTTTTTGTACAATATATATAAATTTACACCCTTCTATTCAAGATTCCTGATTGTGCAATAGACAGAAGAAGAACGTTTAATGAGACAGCTGACACTACATGTAGGAAGAAAAGGAAATGAAAGTATCCAAACTAGAAAGCAATGAATTATGGAACTGAGGTAATTTTACATTCTGGCGATCTTTTTTTCAGAAACAGATTATCTCTCAAAGGCATTGCTTTACATTTAGCTGACTTAATCATCCTTGCAAAGGACACATTTCAAAATTTCTGACTGCTCCAAAGCATCGAGCCTTTGACACTTATTTTCAAAATGAAGAATTTTAGTCACAGAGTCTCTTGTGTGTTCACTTTCAATGAGGTTCTTCAAAAGAGGGATGTTATATTCTTATTCTTAACTCATGTTATGACCTCCTTTATCCTTTCTTTAAATTTCCGTACTGTTTGCCCAATTACTTAGTGTTACACTCGGAGCACTTTAATTCATGCACTCCACTCCTCTCATCTTAGGGAACTTTGTCTTTAATGCGAGAGATCAGGTTCTTAAGGCATGAACCACTGTAAAAGGCACATTTAATTTTTTCTTTGGGTAAAATGTTGATTACTTCTTGAGAAATATTCCCTAGATAGAGTAGCTGTCGCCATTTGGCAGTGGGATCTTTTAAATGTTCTGGGTTGTAAATGTGGCTGTTTTCGTAAGTTTCTTCCAGTAAAGTTTATTAATTAGATCTTCTGAATAGCCATTGCATAAGGTAGGTTTTGGATTGGGAGTGTTGGTGATGACTAATCCCTGTCTCCTGCAAAACTCAATTGCTTTCTCCCGGCAGTCATTCCTCATGCCTCCACCATAGTCCCCCACCTCATCACCATCTCTTCCTTTGCCTACTGTCGCAGTCCAGTCCCCCATCACTATCAAATGTTTTCCTGCAGGAACACGGGATTATATCCTCTAACTCATCGTACATCCTATCGACTTCTTCCTCCTCATGGTTGCTCGGTGTCATATATGCCTGAACAATAACCCAGTTCGTCGGCTCTGCTTTAATCTCTACGAGTAATATTGTATTCATTGTTTGCTCGATATTAACTTCACTTATTCCTACCTTTTTTAAACATTAGGGTAACCCCTCATTAGCTCTTGTCCCCACCACTGTATATTATTCTATAACTATCACTCCAGTAATCCTTGCTATCATTCCATCTCCCTTAGCATAGACCTAAAATATCTATGTTTCCTCTTTCCATCTCTTGTTTAATATTCTCTAATTTGCCTGTCCTCAACATTGCCGTTACATTCCAAGCACTTATTCTAACTAATGTGGTCTTCTTCTCTTGCGTCTTTGGTCCTGCTGCTTTTAGTTTTGCTTTGCAAGGATTTGATGAAATGATGATGATTTGATGGTGCTACATCCCCTGCCACACACCTTTTTGGTGGCTCGCAGGGTATTTATGTAGATGTAGATGATGGCGGAAGCCGTGCATGTTCCGTTACCGGGCATGACACACTGAATCCCAGTGTTCCAGGACTCGTATTCTCATACTCTCAATCTTAAAAATGTTGGGAATGATATTTAGGTGGTTTCCCGTTGCCTTCCTCAATAGTGTTTTTAACATGACACCATCACTTAATGGCCGCCCCACTGGGGTCAGACGCCTTTGCAGCTGCCCTACTGAGGAACAGACGCTGCGTGGACTACCTATTGCCTGGCTCTAACCTTTGACCTATCTGGTATGGGTGACCCTATCAGGAGTAATTATCATTGCTTCCTTCCTTCCTCAAACACAGCTCTAGGGGTCATCGAAACGCACAAGCCCTTCCACCATGTCAAGGTTGTAGTCCTAGGGAGGGAAGTATGGTTTATGATGCTGGAATTTTTTTATGAGATTTACTCAGGCTAATTTTGATTGCAATCCCAAAGAGTGTAAAGCAGCTTTATGTGAGGACCGAAGGGCAGTAAGTTTAATTCAATATACAGCAAAGGTAGTTCTAAGAACCATCAATGGAAGGTAGCAAAATAGTGCAAACAACTACAAATCCCGCAACCACCATACTCTCCAGACGTGGCTTCAACAGACTTTTTTTGTTTCCAAAGTTAAAATCAACCTTGAAGGGGCGCCGATTCGACTCTATTGCGGACAATAAAACAAATGTTACGGCTGACCTGAAGAGGATCCCTAAGGCAGCTTACCAGGCAGGGTTCGAGAGCCGGAAGAAACGTTGGCAAAGGTCAGCCAAGACATGTAATTTGAGGGTGACAAGTTCAATTAAGCTGTATCCGACGAAATAAACAAGTTATGAAATCAGTCCTATCTCTTTTTGATCACACCTTGTACCGAGACAGATCAGTTTGGATTTAGGAAGGCAAGAGGGATTTTGATTGCATTGTAGTGGTGAGAACATTGATAGAAGGAATACCGATTGGAAAGAGTATTTGTATTTTTTGTGGATGTTGTGAAGACCAGAAGACTTTTACAGCTTCCAAAGTTAATGACCGGTTCATGACGGAACATAACGAGGCCACGTTATAGAGGTTTCGCAACGAACGAGTCGTACTCCAAAAAGACTGGGACGCCACTACCACCGGCCTCCAGCCTTTCCTGTGATTCCACTCCCTCGAACCCATACAGAGAATCCGCCGCCCGTCCTTCTGTCTATCCAGGAAAAACTAAGTCATGCATAAATAAAAAATTTTAAGTTGAAAAGTCAAGTTGTTTAATTTTCAAATGTCAATATTATCAGATAAGTAATCTGTCTAAAATTTACGCAGAAAATTTAACTCGTACAACTCGTCATCCAGTAAATTCACTAACTCACGGAGAGTCAGGAAGGGGTGTTAGGAAGAGTTGTAAAGAAAGGTCCATTATCACCGGTGCTGTTCAACGTATATGTGGAGGAAATGATTAAAGAGGCATGGGAAGAACTGGTTGTAGGAATGAAAGTGGGAAGGGAATTCGTAAAATCGGTTAGGTTTGCTGATGACTCGAGCACATAATCCAAAGTCATTCGGCTGATATAGTATTAGGCACACCCTAGCTGGTATATTTTCGGGACCCAGGGATTTGTTGGGTCTAATGTCTTTGAGCAATTTCACAATTCCTTGTTCATCCGCTGTTATTTTTGCCATGGGTTAAGTATATATTGTTTCTTGGAGATACACGTGTCTACATCGTCCGTGAAAATGCTTTGGAAGAATTTGTTTAGAGTGTTGGCTTTACCCTAACTGTCAGTATGAATTATATTGTTACAATCCCTTAAGCAAGCCACGGTTTGCTTACCCCTATTTACTTCGCTAGCATATGACCAGAAAGCTTTGGGGTCAGTGTCCAAATACTCGCAAAGTAATTTACGTTTAAAGTCTTGCAAGGCTTGTTTTGGTTTCAATTTTAGAGGATCTATACTTGTCCAATAACTGTTTATTCACCAAGGATGATGTGTTCAGGCCTGCTGTTTTTACCCTATAGTGTAAAATTCTCTGCTTTTGAAGGGCTCCTTGAACGCCTTTATTGTACCACCTACGTAGCGTATATGTGGAGGTAATGATTAAAGAGGCATGGGAAGAACTGGAGGTAGGAATGAATGTCGGAGGGGAATTGGTAAAATCAATTAGGTTTGCTGGTGACCAAGCTTTAGTTTGTCAGTCAGCATTGATTGCAAGCATTGATGAGTGAATTGGAGGTTCATTGCGATAGGTATGGGATGAGAATTATCATTAATAAAACAAGGGTTATACGATTTTCCAGAAAGGAAAAAGCTAAGCTAAACATTTAAATAGGAAGGGGATTAATAGAGCAGGTAGAAAAGTTTACGTATCTCGGAAGTGTTCTGGGTTAATACCTAATCTCCCTTAATAAATTATTAATGCATCTCACCTTGGGAAACTTAAGTTGTTCCTACTTCTGTCTCTGCCGAACGCTACTCGTCATACAGTCTTGTCTTCTCTCCCTGGCTCTTTCCATGCATAAATACATGGATGAATTGCGATGTTTAAACAGGTGTACGTTGGTTATGATTTCACCACGTGAATAAACCTACAAAGTTGACATTCATTAATGTTCAACAATATGCCTTTTTATTTAAAATATAATATTACGGAACACAGATTCATTTACTAATTGGATTTCCAGATCAGAACAGCAGCTCTTCAGAAAAACAGCAAACGGACTTTTATTTGTTGCAGAAACATAAAAGTTACTGTTCCAGAGTTGGTTGGCGTGTTTTCCTGATTGCTCCATCGCATTGCAGATGACTATTGGATAAGCATCCGGACTTATGACTGAGTAAATGCATGCATTGTACATACCTTAGGGGCATTAATTATCGACTTGACAGAAGAGTACTAGCGCCAATGCAAGTTTCTTTTTCCAATAATGCGAGGGAATCGTACTAGGGACTCACATATTCGTGATATAAAATAAAACTCGCACAACGCGGATCTCGCTTTTGATGAGCTCGCTTTTCAACCTGATGTCGCCGATGCAGTCGGTGTCACTCTAGCTGTGCCGAGGGAATGGTTGGGCCCGGGCCGGGGGTGGACTCATGTGGAGGTCCATGGAAGGCTTGAGGTTGAAGAAGAGGGAAATGAGCAGAATATGCGAGCATTGAACAGACCAGTTTATTGGACGAAGGAGCAGAGCATTACTAATGTTTTGAGTTCTGCAATTGCCTAGCACTCACGTAAGGCTGTCTGCCTGTCAAAGGTCCTAAAAACTGTTACTATCGCGTAAGATTCTTGTCTTCCCAGCATTATTCCTTCTACTCTTCTTAGTAACTTTCCCAACTAAAGCATAATGAACGACTGAGACTAAACGACTTTTCCCTTCTCTCAATATCTCCCCATTGCCGATTTTCCTCCTTACCAGGAAACCGGGCCGTCAACATCCCACTCTTCCTCTCAATATGCATGGTTTGTATAAATAGCATTCGGAAAACTTTCTGAAAATTGTATTTGTTTCAGTTATTGCGGCATTGTCTCAAACTAATTCTTCAAAGCACATCCCTTGCATGCACACTTTTGCCAGTGGCTTTTCCACGACTGGAAGGCGGAAAGTCCTTAAGAGTACGCGTGCAAGCTTCTTCTGTGTCACTTAGGGTCCTATCGTGGCGGTGTCCTCTGAGGGAGGATTACACTTTTATAGGGAATAGAGATAATAGTCTGCTGGTGCCAAATTGGGACTATAAAGGGGCTTGGTAAACGTCGCGATGCCGTTGCAGGTCTTCATAAGCAGACACTCGCCTCTGCCCTTGGTCGTCCGTCCCAAGATATTTCGATTGGACGAGTTTAGCGCAGATCTTTCACATCGCCAATTTTCAGTGATATAATGGTGTGTGCACTGTCACTGCCTTATCATTGCCAATATACGATCTGAGATCATGCGCACACTTAACCGACGCACAGTCGTCAATATCGCCTGAAATTTGGTCGTATAATAAAATAATTTCACGATATTCATACAAATTGCTAGCGGGTATCTTCCTCCATGCTCGTTTGTCTTCATTTCTTTACAATTTGCTTTCCCCATTCTTCGCCGCGCTCACCTCTCGCAATTCACCACCCTCCGCCCATTCTCTTTTAGTCTCCGAGACCTAGTTTCGGATTTATACGGCGCCTCTCCAAATTATTTTCTCATTTAATGTTTTTCTCCTTTCTTGACGTGGTACGTTTGTCATCAACTTCCTTTTTTTCATTTTTTATTAGGTGTTCCTCATTATTATTTCTCTGATACGAAGTTTCTGGTTTAGCTCAGGTGATGAGAGCGGCGATATTAATAGAATAAGTAATAATCGGTGGAATTAATTCTCGCAGATATTTTGCAAAAATGTCCAGGAAGATTTGTTCTCGGAGGACGCGCCCGCGTCGCTGCAATTGTCGCGCCAAGATTGCGCGCGGGGTCCGCTAGGTGTCACCGTCGACCTTGGGGGGGGGAGCCAAGCGCCGTTCAATTGTCGTCGACGCGGCAGCGTTGCGCGCGGCCGTTTTTCGTCTCGAATCGTGCCGGGGGGGGGGGTAGGGAGGGTGTTTGGGGGTGCGGGAGGAGGAGGCACGCTCGGGTGACTCACAATGAACGTGCTCATCCCCTGCGATGTCCGACGAAATGCTCTCATGCTACGCAGCGCTCACATTCAATTTTTTCCTTCCACTGTTCACATTTCGCAGGGATTCATCTCAGTGATGTACGCAACCGTACGTTTTTTTCATTTCCTGGATTTCCCACTCTGTTCAAAAAAAGGAACTTGTTTGTTTCCATAGAGATAAGAGTAGGCAGGAGAGAATTCGTATGCACTTGGTTTTTTCAAGAATTCGCAGCTTATTCTGACTCTTTGCATTCATCACGTTCCATTTTTTGGCTTTATTATTCGTGTTTCGATCGAAAGAAGATTTGATGACGATACGAGTGCGTCCTTTTTATGCAAATATTTATCCCTGGTTGTCCTCGAGAAACGAGGGCCCCTTCTCCAATGTCGACTTCAATGGTCGCTCCCCACACTTAAACGAGGAGCTCGTATCGGAGTTGTTTGCTGGGTTTGACGATTTGTGAACACTCATGCTTTCTTTTTATATCACATTTTCTCATAGATTAGACCATAGAGTATTTTCCGGCATCATGGGTTTTTGAAGGTGCATCTAGTCTTAGGTCTTTCTATGCTTTTTTGCCATTGTGGTAGCTTGGAAATACTTCATTTGGTAACCTTCCAACCGTTCCGTATGGGATTGGTCAGTTTGCCCTAATCATTGTGTTATGAGGGGCAGTCAAATGAAAAGCGAAAATCCACCACAACTATCTGTCCGCGCACCAAATAGGACATAATAACCCAACAACAATGTGTGCGCCCGTGAGTTGCACGACCATGCAGTTCTCTTCCTTCCACTGCGATGGCAGTGTCGATACGGAACAATAATGTTGCTACCTTTCGCACAGAATCTGTTTGTTATGGAGGGTGTTCAGTTTTCATTTGACTGCCCATTTTCATAGTGTTTCATCTGTAATACCCTGTCGTCCAGCATCTTTCCTGATGCATCTAAATCTCTTAGTCTTCTTATTCTCGAGAAAAACCTTTACTACTCTCAGGAAAATCCTTCATCTTGCACTTCGCTGTCGAGCTTCATTTTGTGAGACCAGTGTGCAAAGTTATATGAAAGGGGCAGGAAAGCCGTGTCTGGAATTGAACTTTAGATGTATTTCAAACCATTCTTCTACTTTATGTATTCTTTTTCCTGGGTGTATATTGCTTGGAACTGATGAACATTTTAAAAGAGGTATTTTCCTTTGTCGTAGCAGGAGTAGAAGAAAATACATGAAAAAAGACCGAATTAGTTAGAATAGAAGCATGGAATGTTAGGAAAATGTTGAGGACGAGGAACGGCAGGGACGGGAGCCAACGAGGGCTAATATTGCAAAAAGGTAGGAATAAGTGAAGTTAACAAAGAGCAAACAATGAATAGAATGTTAATAGTAGATATTTTCATATCTACTAGTAACATTCATTTTCATATCTATGCAGAGCCGACGACCTTGGTTATTGTTCAGGCATACATGCCACCGAGCAACCATAAGAAAGAAGAAGCCGATAGGGTATACGATGAGTTAGAGGGCATAATCGCGTGTGTTCCTGCAGGAAAACATTTGACTGTGATGGGGGATTAGGATGCGACGGTAGGCGAAGGAAGAGACGGTGATGAGGTGGGGGATTACGATTTAGGCACGAGGAATGACCGCGGGGAGAAATCAATTGAGTTCTGTAGGAGACGGGAGTTAGTCATCACCAACACAAGGTTTAGACACCACAAAAGGCCACGTGGGAATGCCAGGCGACTCAGAAAGGTATCAGTTAGATTACATCTACTCAATACCCCGCGAGCCGATTTAATCGCAACAGCGCGATTAAATCGCACAGTTTCCCGAGAGCGGATGGGGATTGAGGTACTGTAGTATGGTGGGACGATTATCGAAACCCAGGTTATACGAACTCGGGGTCATTATAATGGAGTTATTTCTTGCAGCATAATTTGAAAAGTATATTTTAGGTGAATTATGTCCCCTATCCAAGGTCTGTCCCAAAAGCAGTAAGACTGAGTCGATTGAAAACAATAAATTGCCAGAATTGATAAATTTACTTAAAAGTCTGCGAAGTAGTTCCCTTGTGCGTCCACACATCGCTGCCAGCGGGTTTTCCCCGACTTCTGGAAGGCGGCGCCCGTAATGGGCACCCACCGAGCTCCCTTGTCACGGCCTGTTGTAACGCTCCCACCGAAACCTGGTGACGTCCTTTCAGCATGGATTTGAGGCGGGGCAGGAGGAAGAAGTCTGGTGGGGTAATGTCTGGGCTGTAGGGTGGCTGAGGCATGGTCGAGAACCTCTTGGCAGATCCTCCTACTCGTGGCCCAACTTGGCACACACCTTTCTCATGCCCATGTTTTCGGTCTCAAGTCGATCGGCACTTCACTTTTAGGGATGACAAGTTCATCAGAAACCAATGCGAACACTTAAGCTTCGATCCCTGTCCAATAAAGCCGTAACTCTGGCCAGATTTTCGTTAATTTTGAGGTCGAAGGGCGTCCTGAGCGTGCGGCATCTTCAACATCGTATCCCCCCGAAACAACGTATGCCACTCAAAAACGTTCGGTCGTTATCACCGTAAGCTGGCCTCGAGCATGCCATGGAAATCTCTTTCCCGGTTTTTCCCAGTTTCACGCTACATTTGATGGCGTGGCGGTGTTCCAATAACCGGTTCATGACGGAGCTTAAGGAGGTCACGGCATAGAAGTTTCGCAAACGAACGATCCGCACTCCGAAAAGGCTGGGAGTTAACTTCCACGGGCCTCAAACCTTTTCTGAGACTCCCTCGAACCCAGCCAGAGGAACTGCCGTCCGTCCGTCTGTCTACCCGGAAAAAAAGAAGTCCAAATTCCTTTGCGACATACCTTGTATGTCCCTTCATGTTCACGTTGAAAACTATATGGATAACTTTGTTGGAAGATTAGCGATGATAATTGGAAAAAATATCTCATTTCTTTTGTTAATCATGCGGGCGAACAACTTTGTTGATTCATGATGCTTTTCTTAATTCATTACGAAATTTTTATGTAAATTCCTAATTAATTATTATCCGTCAAATAAGATTGAATTAATGTGTGTTTAATGTAAATAGGGATACCATTAAGGTGCAAATATTTATGTGCAAGTCCTTCAGGATTTTCTGGCTTTAATTAATTGTTTAAGAGTGCTGCAGCAGCTTTCTCCGTGAGTTAATTATAGCGCTTTCTCGAGTCTAATCGCTCTTTCGACAAAAGGAGACGGTGCCTTAAAAGAAGTTACTGCGCGAGGAAAGTCGAGCGAATATTCTATTAACGAAAACCCCGGTAGATGGGGCCCTGTGTTTTTTTCTATTTTCCGATGGCAATTACAGAGCAGGCGCCTCGCTTCGAGTTTTAATTACCTGTCGGGGGAAAATGAGCGAATCTCATTAATCGGTCTCTGAAAATCGAAGTCGCCCACCTAGGAGAATCGCCTTACAAAGAATCCCCTGGGATTTCTCGAAGGGGGACTATTCCCTGGCGTCTATTGATTGCTTTACCCCCCACGTCGAGATTCACGCCGGGAAAATTCCCCAGTCTGAAAGAGTGATACTTGGGCAAAAAGTGCGAAAGCCGACGGTGACAATTATCCCGTCGAAAGAGAGGCGCCTCGTGGACGAATCAACTGAGCACACGTGTTCCACATAACAAAGGGATCTCCATTTTCGGTAAGATCCGATTTGAGATTTACGGCGCGGCATCTGTTGGAATTTCTATCTACACATAATTCTCAGATACATGAGAAAATACACCGCATAATAACTGACCGAAAGGATCTTGGCCGTTTCTTAAAATTATATTCACGTAAGGATGCTGAAGAGATGTATGAAGAATAAGATGTCCATAAAGGTTGAACGACATGAATTATATGGACTACCGCGTCAAAAGACATATTTTCCCTTCTAGGGATGAGCCTGTAAATTGATCAGTTGATTGAAATGATGCGCGTTGGCATCAAATAACGTGTTAACAAGTTCATTTGATTTGGTTTATTTCCCACGTAGGCGCATGAGGAGCGTGGTTGCCAAGTACCACGTAGGACATTCGGCGATTGGCCGGAAGATTCCGGTGATGCCACCGGAAATGCTTTACCCTTTAGCGCCACCCTAATTTTAGCATTTTGCACTTATCAGATCTTCTTAGGAAACCTCAGGTGGTTCAGGGGTTAAGCCACTGGACTTCCTTATTTTTTATCCTGTTATTTCATGTGTGAATACCACCCCTCGCATGGAGGGTTAGTTTGAGGTGAGCTCTCCGCTTAAACCTACACCACCCACACAACCGTCTCCCTTATTGCCGTGGCGGAGGTTTCAATAGTTTTTTGTGATTAGAAAAAAATATTCTTTGCGAATTTTCAATTATGGCTGCCGATAAAATTTAGTGGGATTTGAGTTGTGTGCAGGTGAACTTCGGATGGAATTCCATCAGAACAACTCTCGAGGTGATTGCTATTGGGGCACAACTTACAGCAACAATTTCAGAGTGTAAAAATCATTCGCCTTGATCAGAATTTTTACACTCCGAAATTGTTGCATTTTAATGCAACTGCAACAAATGCACATTTAGCGGATGACTCCGTTAAAAAGTTAGCCTCGCGGCATCTTCCACAGTTTTTAGGAATTAGAGTTTTTAAATGTTAAATTTCGCCTCAGGAGACATGCTGTACAAATTTTTATGTGATGTTTCTACAAAATTAATCTTTTTCATAGTTTCCCAAAGGGTAATTATGGCCGCTACGGCCATTTAAACGAAGGAGAACTCTTAAAAAAACGATGAAAAGTGCGATGTGTTCATCTTCTTCATGTTGTCATGGGGGAAGTAATAACGTTGTGCCTTTCACTACTTTTGACTTTCAGATGGCAATTTCCGCGCATTAAAAGCTCTCTATAAATTCAATTTAACTTAGAAATTGATTTTTAAAATAATCGGGCACTGGATTTTGATTTGCGAGTTCCAGGGGAAAATATAAATTTCGAATTTACGCGTATTCTATGAAAGTGAGAGTGAAAAATGTTTCATATGAAGAAACGTTGACTTCTTACTTGAACTAAAAAGAAGAAAGCCAACGCGTAGCTATGCACGTCAGTCGCTTGACGTAGATGGCAGATATGAGATCGCTGGGGGGGGGGGGGGGGGGCAGGCTTCGAATGCCTCGCTCTGCTCATTCAAAGCGAGAGAGCCGTGCACTTAGAATGCGAGGCATTCTGGTCATTTGTCGAATTCGTCAGAATTCGTCGAGGAGCGAGCGCTGTGAAAGATTAATGGATGCGCTTACAAATAAATGGTTTACGAAATAAAAGGCGAAGTTTTCGGTTGGCCATCTATTGGTGACCACGCACATTAAGTTCATGAAAACTTCACCGTAAACATGGGAAGTTGTAAGTGTTTGATCAAATGTGTATTGCTTTAAGAGCGTTCGCAAATTCTACATTCACTCAGTACTTAAAAATAATTTTTGCCGTGAAACTTCACATTTCGTAGAAAACATTTCCAAAAATAATTACGGGAATGAAAATTGTGCAAAACCGTTCAAAGTGAACTATTTTTGGGCCGCTCGCATCACGCCAAAAAGGATGGGCACCCTTTCCAAGTGTCTAACCCCGGGAGCTCCTCACCCGTTAGCAACTCGTGGAGGAAACCGCGGTTGACGCGTCGCCTCGTGGAGAGCTACGGCTGAAGCCATTGGATGCAGCGGCAAAGGCAGGAGAGGGTGGAAACCATCGGAAGGATGGCTAATGATGGAAATAAAATTGCTCGATTGAAATATTAATTGTGGACATAATGGATGTCGATGAGAGCGTCGTGCAGCGCAGCATAAGCGTAGCATAATGAAGATTTCTAGTCGACAGGAATAGATCTGTATTTAAGAGGAACGGGTTTGTATCCAGGCCCATTTCAAAGCTATATTTCAGGCCAAAAATCCACCGTTTTGTTTGTATTGGAGAATTTCCAAATGATGTCTTAATAAGATGAAACCGTTGCTAGTGTGCCTTGAAAAAAATTGTAAATTGCATCTTCACCGTAGACACTACCGAGACGACAAGATAAGTGCAGGTTGGTCCAAAACATCCATTGCACAATACGAGGACAGACAAAAAGGGACTTACGTTTCGGCCAAGCGTGGCGGTGAGTGGGGCTAGTGCCACCATTTTGCTGTCTAAACGTCCCTACACTCAGTACGCATCCTGCTTTGGCAGTGTGCAACCTGTTTTTTTAGTTTGATCACTGCGAACTATTAAAAAGTGCGCTGCAATAGAAAACCCCGCGAATTGTAAAGTGTCATCTGTGAATAGGTTTTTTCTGGCAAAAAACTAACACAAGCCAATTTAAATTCATAGGCAACTTTGTACGGAGACGGAATAATGAGTGAAGGCGGAGTGAGGCAGTGGTGCATTCAGTTCAGAAATGGCCACAGCACCAATGTTCACGACGAGGAATCCGCAGTGGTCGGCCTAGCCACGTGACAGATTCACTGACGGAGAAAATCAACGAAAACATTCGTGAAAATCGCTGACTTACGATTACGGATCTCTCACTAGACGTGGCTTGCAACACAGCACTTTGACAGTGACACTGAATTGCATGCAGTTGTAAACAAGCTGTTAAAATGTAAGGCCACAGATTTCTTCAGAGATAAAATTGAAAAGCTTTTGTATGTTTATAATAATACCTCAATTTGAATAGCAACTGTGTAGATAAATAGTTTAAGAATCTGCCTTTCCATTGTACAGTATAATATAATAAATCGTTGTCTTGTCACTAAATTCATATTTTATTTCAAAACGTATCACACTTTCTGGACAGTTCTCATAGATATCGCGTGGGCTTATTCCTGTCTGTCTCTTGTGTTTTTCCTCTGTAGGTTTTCCTTCTTTAGATTTTCAAACCTCTTGCCAACCCAAACATCTACAGGGTCGCACCCTAAAGTGGTAAAACTGATTTTCTCTGGCGCGAACGGAGCGGTGGAGGGGGGTCGGCCTGACAGGACAAGGTGGAGAGGGCTCTTAGCAAGAGATCGACACCAACCTCAGTCGCCTGCGGGATGTCTTTGAGTGAGGACACCGTTTTTAGTGAAGCAAGGTTTTTGTCCACGTCGAAAAACAAAATGAATCTGAATTTAGAGCAACGTTATTCCGTGAAGTTTTGTGTAAAACTCGGGAAGACGGCAACTGAGACCCTCGATATGATCAAGCAGGCTTATGGGGACACTGCCTTAAGCAGTTCCACAGTGGCACAAGTTGTTTAAAGAGGGTAGGGAGCTCGTTGAAGACGACCATTGCTCCGGACGGCCGTCGACGGCAAGAACCGACACGAATGTGGACAGAGTGAGGACACTGCTGAACACAGACCGACGCTTAACCAGTGAAGAAATTGCAGACCAGTTGGGTCTGTCTGCATCCAACGTCCAACGCATTATTTCACAGGATTTGGCCATGCGCAAGGTGTGCGCCAAGATGGTGTCGAAAATTCGTGCCATGGCGCGCTCGTCGTCAGACAGCTTCTGGCCAAATACGGCGTTGCCACGTTGCCGCACCCGCTCTATTCTCCCGATCTGGCACCACCGGTTCTTCTTCTTCCCCCTGATGAAAAGACAGCTCAAGGGACGACGTTTTGACTCGATAAAGGCCGTTCAAGAGACTTCGACGAGGGTCATGAACGGCATCCCCAAAGAAAATTTCCAGCGGGCGTACGGGGAATGGGAGTAACGTTATACTAAGTGTGTAGCAGCTCAAGGAGCATACTTTGAAGATTATTAAGTCGATGTAAGTACATCGTCAATAAAATCCTTGTAAAAAAATCAGTCCTACCAGTTTTGGGTGCGATCCTGTATTCCCTTCCCTCTTTACTATCACTGGCTTACCCTCGGCGTCCTCCATTCTATCGTGGCCATAAACAGCCAAATCTGCTCTCGCGAAACACACTCTCTTTTCAAAATCTCCTCTTCCCACGAAGTTGGAAGACTTTTTTTCAATTATGCATGGTTGCCATTCCCCTTTAACCACCATACACTAAGCATCATAAGTTGTAGACCAGCACCATATTGGAAGTCTTATTTGCTTTCTGGAGCGTTCGACCCGACCCCGTGCCCTCCGGGAGCCTCGGGCGGCGTACTCCGAAGACTGGGGTAGAGAAGCCGCAGGCCTCGGTTCGACTCACTGGGCATGGTTTTATCATTCCCATCCCCGGTTTTTTTCCCACTTTTACACCCACCTAGGGATTGCAATATTCTATATAAAATGCTGTGTCGAATAAAATAGTTTGCCAAATTTGATACCAACATTAAATACGACAATACGTTTTTCAGAATCGTTCACTGCATATTGCTTTAATAACAATAATTTAAAAACACAGCTTGATGGTTCGTCAAAATTTATTACCCAGTTTCCTTATTGAAGGGACAACATTTAGATGTTGATTAATATTGAAGTGCAAAACGCACTGAATGCCACAAGCGCATAAATAAAGTTTTCCTAAAAGGAAAATATTTTAAGGGACTTGCAAATATGTTTTATTCGATTGGAATTTTTGATTTGTATTTTAATGACATATTCACGTGGATAGTGGCATTAGTCCAAATATATTGCAAATTTGAGCTTCAAAAACACCTCATCTATTCGATTCACCTTGATCCTAGGAGGAAAACTTATACGGACGTTACTCATTCATGTGAGTACTGCGACACTTGGTAGCTCGATGGTGCAAACATTTGTAAGATTTGTGAATAAAGTTGAGTGTTGAAATAAAATTATCACCATCGTCAAACTCTCAACGGACGCGGATGATAGTAGCAGCGAAGAAAAGCGAATGGAGGCGATGAAATGTGAAGAAGAACGATGAACAGAAAGAAAGTGGATGGCCGGAGTAAGAAATGAGAAGGTTCCTCGAATGGAGGGCGGGGAGAGGTCATTACAGGAAATAGGCAACAAAATAGGAAAATTAATTGTTCTCGCTCAGAGGCACGACAGCTTACTGAAAGTCATATTTAAAGGAAACGGAGCAAAGGAAAGGGAGGAAACATTTCAAGCGAATGCCGAGGGTGAACTACGAGAAGCAGGTGATGAAAGGTTTCCGTGAAAGAAGCAACGAGGGAAAGAAGATATTGCGACAGGACATAAGATTTGAGAGCTGTGGCAAATCAATCATCAGATTGACGTCGACGATGATGGCGATAATGGCAAATTCAATACAATAACTGTCAAATGCTTATTGAAAATTATCGATATGAGCTCATATCGATAAATGTCGGTCACCCCCCCCCTCGGAGCCCAAATGGGTGAAGTCCATGTCATTTCGTTCGTTTTTATTTTCCTATTTCCGCAAAGGGCCCTCAGGGGAGTTGGGGGCTTCGATCCGCTCCCCGGAATCAAAAACTTAAATTGGTTTTCTTAATGGCTTCCGCCTCATTCCGCCGCTGTGGTCCCCTCGCCCCAATGTGTCCTTGGGGTGACTCCTGGGGAGGCTGTGGCCCCTCGCAACGAGCATCTCGCGCAGGCGGGGTGCTTCGTCCCCCCGTCCACCTAGTCCTGTATCCCCCGATTCCATCCGTTTGACGTTACGCGTTTTTCAGTCGAGGATTCCGATGGAGGGATCTCCCTGACCTGCGTCTTCCCTCGGTGTTCCGCCTCAAATAGTGAGCGATTCATCGCTCGAAAGGTGAGGCAGTGCAAGTCTGCAAGACGGAAAAGAAGCCCTTAAAGGGAAAACCTTATGACTACCGAGATGGCGCCGCCATGTCATATTCACCGACGGTTTTCGAACTCTCACCACTAAAACATTTAATTTCTCTGTAATCGAATTAATATGCGTTAAAGAACCCTTACTACGAATTTTGTCAATGAAGCGACTTACGTTTCGACCTAGCGCAGCGGTGGTTAGGGCTAGAGCCACCACCTTGGTGTCTAAATGTCCCTATACTCAGTACGCATCCTGCTGTGGTACGATGTGCAGACTGTGGTTCTTCTGATTTGCTCACACTGTGAACTTTTGAAATGTGCGCTTTAACAGAAAATCCCGCTAGATCTGTGATTCGGTTTTTACTGACAAAAACCACAACCAATTGAAATTCATAGACAACTTCTGAAGTGTACGGAGACGGGATAGTGAGTGAAGGCGAAGTGAGGCAGTGGTGCATTCTGTTCAGAAATGGCCACAGATCAATGTTCACGACGAGGACCGCAGTGGTCGGCCTGACCTCGTGACAGATGACCTGACGGATGGCCAGTTCTTGAAGATCATGGACATTTATCCGTTTACCCTTTAACTGATAACACCACTGACGCATAACACTGTCATTCATCACTTGGTCGGTGCACAGCACAAATTTCCCGACAGTGAATGTCAGCAGCTTTGAAGTTTTTTATCAAGGAAAACTTGATAATAAGGAAGACCTGAAAATCCTCTTGTGTTGTCCATTTGGAGTCCCAATTGTAAACAAAGGACAAGCGGCACGACTTTCCAAATACTGCAGCTCGAGGCGTACTGCCTTCCTAGTGTGTGTGTGTAAATGCAGCAAACATTCGCCTCTCCCTCTTCGCTCACTACACGCAAACGTAAGTTACTTTCCGGACAACTCTCGTTTATACAAAATTCTAACGATGTAGTGTAGCAATTACAAATTAATTGCTTAAAAAATGATTTTCAGACAGTATTCCGCAAAATTTAATCTGAAAAATTTACGAATCCGAAACTGTCTTTCCAAAGTAAAAAGCTCAGGAACTGGCGAAAGCGGACAGCGGTGCGGGACTCGTAGAGTCGCAGCGGCGGCGGGAGAGCGGCGATCATTGCACTCCTCCACTCGTGATGCGCCACGCGAAATTTGGCGCTTCGGTGCTTCGCTGGACCCACCCTCATATTTTCCGCCACCTTTTCGCAATGTCCCCTTTGGAATTTCCCTGCCTCCCCTCTCCTGTCTCCTGACCCCGTCTCACTTCCCTCCGCTCTTCCCTCCATTTCTTCCCTTCTTCGTCCCTCTCCTATCGCGCACTTGTTCAGATTAATTGCTTGGCATTCTACATCCCAAGTGGGCGTGGCAGTCCTGGGGTAGAGCGATGGGCTCCTTACTGGGGGACCTGGGTTCGATTCCAAGTGGCTCCTCTGGGTTGCCGCAGCTTCACCTAACCTGTGTGTTTTTTAGGATGTCAGATCTTTCTGGGAAATAAAAGACGGTGAGGAGAAAAGAGTCCTACCCTGTTGCTGGGTGAATTTCTAATATAATTTAGTATTAGAAGACCTCTACTCTTTCTAAATGAACTCTAATATCGCCTGAAGAAAAGAAAACCGTAGGGAAAATTACTGTAGTTTCTATATAAGCATATAATACGAAAATATTGTGTTACTTACTCGTATGATTTGCATTACGTTCTTTCTTAATCAAAAGCAACCTATCTATTGAAGGTAGATCTTGAGCGTCCCCTACAACTGTCATGGACTACGCATCGTTTGGACTTGTTTGCCTAATGATATCTACTTTCTCAGTTAATGTAATTTCTACAATCCCTCCCTTCTCGAATTCACACACTACGTACCAGAAAACGTTGTCTCGACGTTTTTCGCCATCGCAATCGCCAATCATCTTGCTTCAACGACCAAGTTTCTAAAAAGTACAAAACACAATCCATTTAAATCTTCATTATTTTCATCATAGTATCCTTACTAACTCAGGTTTATCCCTTTCATCGATTCCTCCTTGTGAGAGTTTTGTTGCCCAATGCAATTCTTCTTCCGATGTGATCCTCGCTACTGGCCCAAAATGAGTCCAAGATAGCTAAATTATTTCCCGGGTCTAGTTTTTGCAGTCAAAATATAACGCATTACTCAGAATATATCCTCGGGCAAACCTCGATTGTAATTCCGCGGCGAAGTGCAAAGCAGCTGGGTGTGAAGACCCAAGGTCGACCGGTTTAATCGCACGCCTCAAAGGTATTTGTTCCATGAACAATCAAAGAAAGTTTACAAAATAGTGCAAACAAGTACTTAGACGAAGATTAATCTGGCTTTTGGCTGGCAACAATTTTTTCCTGACCTGTGCGTAAAGTGCTGAATTCAGACCGTCAATTAAGTGTGCACCTAATTGCAGATCGTATATTGGCACTGGTAAGATGACAGTGCACAGACCATTATATAACTGAAAATTTGACAATGCGAAAGATCTGCGCTAAACTCGTCCTCCCGAAGGCCTTTGTACGGACGACCAAGAGCAGAGTCAAGTGTGTGCTTGCGAAGGCCTTCTGCAACGTCATCGCGACGATTCCCCAACCCCCTTACAGTTCCGAGTTGGCACCAGCAGACTATTTCCTATTTCCAAAAGTGAAATTCTTTCTCAAAGGACACTACAATTGGACCCAAGTGCTTTCAAAGAAGCTTGCACTCGTACCCTAAAGGGCCTTCTGGAATCCGTCGACCTTCGACGGATTCCTGGCAGCTGAAGAATGTGTTGACGATCATAGGACGTACGTTGAAGAATTTTGAGCCATTTTAGCTGTACCTGAAATAAATCTATTTTGACGATTCTTTCCTGATATGTTTTATACAAACCATGCATAAATTGAAATAGTGAAGATGAAGGTTCAGTATTTTTTATAATTTTATTATAAGTTTTAGTCTACGAAACAAAGTTTCCACAAAAAATCGTTTATTACGAGAAAAAAATGTTTTGGTTTCGAATAGAGTGCGTATCCACGGGGAGCACTCAATGTTTGAGTTTGTATGGTTAAAGCACGCATGGTTTGAGTTGGTTCACGGATGATGTACGTAATTGAAGGGGAGGTCGTAGGAGAAAGACGATGGTAGCAAAAGTAACCAAAACGCGTTGGCCAAGAAAAATTAAGCAGTGCAAATTAAGGCTGAAAAGATATTGGGACATAAAAGAACTAGACAATGGATAGATTCAGTAAAAAATACTGCGGATGGAAGGGATGTGAAATAAAGGGAAGAAAGAGTGGAATTGACGCCCAATGAGCGGGTCTCAGTGAAAAATGGCAAATCTTCGCGTTTCAGAACTATACGTACAAATTCGAGTCACTCACAAAAGAAGACTTGGTCGTCGACCGCTGTGTCCATTCGGACGCCGGAGAAATTGAAAATCAACTATGAAAACCCGGCGAAGTGAGATCCTGAGAGTAGTTGGATGTGTTGTTAATTCAACTCCTTGACAAATTTAAGTCGTCCAAGTGTTATCTCCAAAATTTACGCTATGTCAATTGTTTAAAAAGGCGCAAAAATAGCCTTAGGTGAACCATCACATTACTCTCATTAACTGTTCCTCTAGCATTCTGCACTAGGACACACATACAAGCATCTTTATATGCACTGCAGTAAAGTTGCACTTCTTCGAAAACTGTTGGGAGTTTGGCTACCTTTATTTGACATTTTTGCGTTTATAAGACGTTATTCAAAAAATATTGGAGGTTTATCTAGGGCAGCCACCCGTGAGATGATTATTTTGCCTGATATATCCCAGCATTAACGATTTACTCTTTCCCGGAAGATTCTGCGGAAATATTTTTAAATTTATGTCGTTAGTGGCAATTTGCAAAACTAATGTGATTTCAACGGGATCAAGGTATTCAGTCTGCAGTCGTAAAAAAATAAAAGAGCACCATTGAGTCTTAAGCCCTCAACAGATAAAAACGATGCTCAAAAGAACCTAATCTTTCTTGTCGCCACCGGGTGGAAATAAGAACCGAGCATCTCAGCTTGGAGAGGAAAGCAGGCGACGTCACGAGGAACGCCGAGAAATTCACCAGACGCTAGTCGGACGAGCGAAGTCGCTACAGAAAATTTGGCGGTCAAACTTTTCACTTTGCCGCAGACGTGCAGGTGTAATGGCTGGGACGGAAAATGAAAGAAAAACTAATCGCTTGGGAAATGTTTAAAAGCATAAAAGAACAAAAGGGAATGTCTAGAAAACTAAGACGGAGGTTGTCGTTGACCCTCGCTGGAATTGGGAGAGGCATTCATTCCGAGGGATACTTGTCGACGGCATCGTCCTCCCTTGAAAAGAGTCGTCTAATTCAAGACGAGGCAACCCTCCGCGAAGTAAAAAAAGGGCAAAAGGTCTACATTACATAAATGGCAGAGAATCCATTCCATTTACAGGAGTTGAGGGAGAAAAAATGTAAAATACACTCGAGAGATATTGAATTAATGTAACTTTGACGGGAGCGGTACTTATTTACTTACATTCAGTTACCTACACTAAAAGTCTTATACTACCGTATGAGTAATCATGATATATCTATATGTATGTATTTATCAATGCATATAAACTTTTCTCGAAAACTGCTATAAGGATATCCCTGCTACCAAAAGTTTTTCGGGTATAACAAATTCATTAAGCTGTCTCATTTTGGGAATTAAATCCTTTAGGGGTTGAAATAGAGGGCAGCGGTGCGGATGGGCAGTGATTGAATTTTAATATAATAATTACCTTACCAGAATGATGAAAGAAGACGCTTGGCTTCCTAAATAAAACATTTTTAATGCAACCTAGGCTTGGTTACAGCGTTACATCTTCAGGTGTTTCCTCTCTGGATTTTCATCACACTCGTGCCCTAAGGTTTGGTAGAGTGAGCAGTTCCTTGAGCTAGTCCTCATCCGTGGAAAAATTCATCGATGGGTCAAAACTCTCACGATAAACTGATAAAATGATAGGTGCATGAAGTACCGGAACCTCGGCTACATTCAGTTTACATTTGGTCGCGCACACCCTGTCCTGTGTGACAGGTATCCGTTTCTTTCTCGAGATTTTTCTTTTCGACCATGATGTCTTTTTGTTTTGAAAAAGATTCTAATGATTACGAAGTAGTGTTGAAAACGTTTCAAGTGATTATGAAGATTATGAAGAGAACGTAATTAATACTATGTTTAAAAGTAAGTTATCTTGATAAAAAGAATGGTTTGAGGCGTCACTTTGTGGAAGCGATTCATAACGGAAAAAGGAAATACTTAGTTCTTCCACACAAATTTAATTACACACGACCTAGGTTTCGACTCACAAAGTCATCATCAGGTAAAGAAACAGAAGAGACACCGCTTTATATAGTGGACAGAGAAGAGGAGAGGGGAGGTGTTATTGAAGGTCGGAGGGGTAACTGGTGTGTGAGAAGGTAGGAAAGGGAAGGGGCGGTGGGTATGGCGTCAGGGTGGTTGAGTGGGGGAGAGGGCAGTTTTTCAGGAAAGATTCGTGCACAGACCATATCATTCACTCCACATCTAGACGCCACTTCCCACAAAAATTAGCTGCTTTCAACGCAATGGTCCACCGCTTAACCTCCATTCCCTTGTCCCAAGGCAAGGCATCCCGTCAAGTGACCCGAGCCTTCCCAGGAAACAGAATTAAACCAGCCTTCTACAATAAAGGCAACTTAGGAAACCTATTATCCAAAAACAAGGACAAAATTCCCATAATGGATAAGAGTGGAGTTTCCACATTGCGTTGTGAGTGCTCTGCCTATTACATCGGACCAACCGGGGGGAAGTTTAGTGAACTTGCGAAAGAACACCACGCCTGTTTTAAAAACGGAAACCCCTCCTCTCAATTTGCCAAGCACCTCATGGACAATAACCACACCAGTGACTGTGTTCCCGAAATTCTTCACTTAGAGAAGAAAGGTTTAATAGATATATACATTATTAGATAAGATTAGACACATTGGAACAGTTGGAAATTTCCAAAAGCAGCCATCAGAAGGGTGTATTAGTTAATGACCTGACCTTTACCTCCCGTTCCCCCCTACTTGACCTCCCTCTGTTCCAAAGCCCCTCTCCCACCCTAACACACCATACCCAGCCATCCTCTCCCCCCTCAACCACCGCCCCTTCCCTTTCCTACCTTCTCACACATCAGTTATCCCTCCGACCTTCAATAACACCTCCCCTCTCCTCTCCTCTGTCCACTATATAAAGCGGTGTCTCTTCTGTTTCTTTACCTGATGATGACTTTGTGAGTCGAAACCTAGGTCGTGTGTAATTAAATTTGTGTGGAAGAACTAAGTATTTTCTTTTTCCGTAAGTGATCTTATTAAGTAGTATCTCTCAAGCAGGCCTACGGGATTGTGAGGGAAAGGAATCGGAGGTCCAGGAAAACGATTTGCCTGC